>PNEQ01098527.1:43550-119019 GCA_003012365.1 Medauroidea extradentata
TTTTTTTTTTTTTTTTTTTTTTTTTTTTTTTTTTTTTTTTTTTTTTTTTTTTTTTTTTTTTTTTTTTTTTTTTTTTTTTTTTTTTTTTTTTTTTTTTTTTTTTTTTTTTTTTTTTTTTTTTTTTTTAATTTTTAATTTGCTGGACTGGTAGCGGTCTAGTCATAGATTTAAAGCTCAACTTTGATGATTTTACTGTAGCGCATGATAAATATAATTCACTCTATAACAGCACAATTCTCATTTTTCTTCTCAAAATGTCATAACAGCGAAAAATAAAATAATTCAACATAGCGACTGGTACCGTGGCAAAGGAGAATGAAATGAATTTCAGATTATTCCAAATTTGGGAGGATAACATCATCATTGTACTGAATTAACTTCAGTGAAGAGAGCTTTCATTTTGATAACTAGTAGGCCCAAATGATTTAACACAAACGTTTTGAAATATAGAAAAAAAAAAACAAAAAAATAATTCAATGAGATCAATCTTTAATGTGACGGTAAAAAATGCAGCGACACACAAATTAATTTTTGTTAATACTTTGTATTATCTGTTCCCTTAAGAGTCCATCTACAGTGTTACTATTAATTTTTAAATTTTAATTATATGATAATGTTTACCTGTTTGTAAACTTCTGATGACAAATAACAGAGCACAAAGAGCCGCAGCAAGAATGATGAAAGATGCGCACACTTGGATATTAGTGTCCATTTGTTCTCTGCCTGAAAAAGGAAATTGCGTAACTCTCACTTCACAAATGTATAGGAGATTTCATTTTTTTTTTTTAAGTATGCACTCATGATTATAAACTATTTTCATATTAAATAAAATGGAAAATTGACCGAATACTTCAAAGGCAACTAAATTTTTCTCGAAACAAGCTGTATTGATATGAATTACATAGTCTATAAAAGTACTAAATAAGATATATAATCGCCATCCTTTGTTATTTTCATACAAAAGATACTTACTGACGTAATCTGGTATCCAACAAGGCATATAGTAAGTGATGACACCAAGTAATGAGAAAATATTATAGGACTGAGAAGACCAGCTAATTTCTTGGCATTTCTGGGGAAATGTAAAACATATTTCAATTATACTTTTATCATATACGAAATAAAGTAATTAATATAATACCAATACCAGGGGCGTCATTTCAGGTTTATCTAGGGGGGGGGACAAGATTTTGTTTTCCGGCGACAGTGACTTTGTTGCATCTTTTTTATTAATTAAGAATGTATAAAATAGATACTTTAATAATAAAATTTAATTTTATATGCTTAAGTTAGCATTATTAAAATTTAAAAATACAAAAAATATATTTATACGCATAAAATTCTAAACCCAGGGGGGGGCATTTGCCCCCCCCCCCCCCCAGTGGCCCTAAATGATGCCCCTGACCAATACACTGTACTTACTCCAGCACTTCTTGATGACATTTTACATACTCAATTAAATTTTTTTCACTTGTCGTTTGCATTATTAAGTGAAGATTTCTACTGAGTTCTTGTTCTGCTTGTCCCACGGAATCACACGTTTCTCCTTCCAGACAGATGTATTCAATCTGTTGTTTTTTTACCTTATCGAATTGCCTTTTATCGTCTTTGTCGATTCGTTCAATTTCTTGTGATACTCCAAGAACAGAAGCTGGATCGTTTCCTTGGATGTGATCAGGACCACCTACATTCCTGAACAAGATACTCAACACTTCGAATTGTTTCGCTAAATATTTTATAAGCGTGAAAGTAAAAAGATCTAAAGGTACCATAGTGATAATAAGAAGACCAAGAAGTGTGCTCTGGCACAGATATTCGAAAGCTACCTTCGTGATATCCCCTCTGTCAGTAAAGGGCGCCAGTTTAAGAGGAAAATCCATATTTGAATGACTAAGGTGATCATGACTAGAAAAATTACTAGTTACCAAAGGTTTAAAAAGTACGCATGAGGCAGTCGTTGAAACGGCGATAATATAGCATTTACACAGTTTTCTCTCTAAGTAGATGCCTCTTTTAACTGCCTTTTTCTTATCATCCTCCTTGTCTGACTTTTTGTAGCAGACCAGCGACTGAATGGACTCCAATATCTCCTGGTAACTTCGCTTGTTTTTCAGTATAGACAGCATTGTGACAATGTTAGAAGCAATCGTCAGGATATGGGTTGTGTTCTCGACGAACCCACTCGAGTCTTTCTCCTCGCAGAAATAGATGTACGACAAGAGCGGAATAAGAAGGGTATAGTTCAAGGCGGCGACACATGTGTAAACTTTGTAGAATTTGTCGTCACTTCTGGGCCACATTCCTCCGTAACGAAGCAACTTCGTGGAAAAGTACATACCTATAGTACTTTGTTCGAACATTGGTCGTCGTTTTCCCAGCTGGATACTAAAGATGTGTCTAGCCTAGACGTGCTTAAATGACTGCATGTCATGCTCATTAACAAATAGTAGCAGTTTCTAGAAAATCGTTACGGACTATTTCGACAGTTTTTCCTCCTTCAAAATTCATAGTCGAAGTTTTCAAACTCTAAAAGCAGGTCACTGTACCAGCGCACGTGAAATAATTACTGGCTATGATCGTTATGTGGGTAAAATGTTCGTCTGGAGAAAAGGAAGTATATCATTATCAACCGATATTTTTTAGAACATATAATTATTACGTACCTACATTTTGCTCATTGAGTGACGTCAAGTGAAGTATTTACTGCAGCAATACGTACAAGCTTAGAATGTTAAGTTATTGTTAGATCCCACATAGATCGAAATGTATCTACAGTATGTGTATCCACGCTTCTAAACGTTATAAGTTTAAAACAATAATTTCAAGCAGTTATACTTAAGTCACTGACCAGCCATTTTTGAAATGGAAAACTCAAATGTCTATTATAGTATATTATCATGTATACTAAGAGTTAGGTATGCTCACATGTAATGTATGTGAGCTCACATTATTCTAGGACAGTGATTTCTTTACTAAGTATATAATATTAAACGTTAGCAAACCGCTTTGTTAGAAGTGATACGTTGTTTTATCCAGGATTCTCGTTTTTTTTTTTTTCATAAAATGTCATGCAACTACAACATTTCTCATTACCTGTAAAATTGTAAACTGTAGTTGGATATTTAGTTCCTTAACAAAAATAGAGATGTGTTTGACATAAAATGCTTATGCGGGCACTGGAGACATTGCAAATTGTTACATTATTATTATTATTATTCCAGTTACTGCATAAAACATTACTTCGGCTCAAGTACTAATGTTCATAAAACAGTTAAAACTAGCAATATTTTAAAACAGGAAACATTGTTACAGTATATTTTGACAGTATGTAAAAAGCAGGAAGAATCGCATGTCACCATTAATCAAAATATTAGAAGAAAATAATTTAAGACGTAAATTTCAACATTCTAAAATCATACAGGCGTTTTTGAGCTTATTGGCATCTTATTTGATTCTATCTGGCTAATTATTTTCATTAAAATTAAAATATATTCTTTTAGATAGTATTTATTAATTCCGTTATAGATTAATGACAATTTAGGTATTTTATAACAAATTACTGCCTACTTCCCAGTACATTGATTTACAAGCAGGCCTAATAAAATGGTAGGTTAATTTGGTTACGGTTGAATTAATAATATGGAAGTAAATACAGGGATGCATTAAGACTTAATATGTTGGCGACTGTTGCTTACGTCTCCCTTTGTACAAAAAAAAAACTTTATTGAAAGAAATGGCAACCAATTTTCACGTGGAAGGCATCGGTGTGAGCAAACCAACATAAAGAAGGACAGTGAGAGAGTTACGCCGTTGTTAATTCTTGCTAACCAAAGTGACAGGAGGTCATTAAGAAACGTTGACAAACTACTGGCACAATGGCAGGAACTGGGACTATGTTAAGAAACTATCCCAGCTTTCACCTAGAGCGATTTCGGGAATCAATGGAAAATCAAAATCAGGAAGGCGTATCGCGAATGCGAATCGACCGTGTTATTGTTTCTCCACTTCGCTTCGTACAACCAAATAAAAGTTAAGTGTAATATGCATATATATGCGCATAGTTTACTGTATTCCAATCAGGTGTCTTCTGCAGTGTGTTTGCGTACGTTTCCTGCACATCAGCGAAGTGTTAGTTGTCACTAATGTGAAGCAGCACACGCGGGCCAGGTTGTACACTGCTAAGTGGACACAATTGCTTGGTTTAATGCAACACGAACGCTACGCCTGGCAGTCACAGATGCAGCAATGTGTGGCATCTGTCATACCATATGTTCAACGTTTGATCACCAATTTTAAGGCGTTTCCCGTCTATTGCGACCCCAAGTGTCTTAAATCAAATGTCTTGTCTCAGTGTCGGTTATCTCGCTACAGGATGTTTTAAACGTAATTCATTGACATCCTGTGTATGTATGGATGCATTTGTGTGTATGTTTGTAAGTGTGTATGTACGTATGCATTTATGCATGTATGTATGTATGTATTAACGTGACTCTGAGTTGAGTGGGGGCTAAATGAAGAGAGACTGTGTTCAGGGGAAGGTTAGGAAGACCCATAGGCGCCAGTTTCGCAGTTTTAGCTCGGCGAAACGCGAGTACGAGACGTCTTTCTGAGGTCATGTGGCCGACGACCATGTGGCTGCCCCCAAGCAACGTCACTGATGTTGGTGATCTTGAGCCTGGATATGTATACTTACACACACGTACACACTCTAAGCCTCTGTTTAGGCCAGGGCCACGCCTCTTTAGCACTGAAATGTACGAGAATTACTAGGTTTAGATCAAGTCACGATACAGGGAGGAAAAACGCTATTGATGTTATGAATTTAATAGTAGGTGATGTAGTACAGAGTTCTTACAACTATGACCACGGTAACGACGGCGTTTCGGCCCCTGGACGGAGAGCGAATGTTAATATTACTTAAGGTTACACTTAAACCTATACAAAGTCCAAGGACGGCGCGAGAGCTGTTCTCCCGCACGTCAGTGTAGGAAATCTAGGTTTTTACCACAAAAAAATTAGCACAAGCAAGAAACTTTGTGTAAATGTTGTACTTACCTTTCTTATCAACATACTAAAAGTCCCCTGAAATTGAAGCTTTGCTACGGCCGCCATATTTAAAATGGCCTCCAATTTTCACATGTCTTGCTATATCTTAAAAAGTATAATAGCTGAGTAAAATTTTTTAGACAAAATTTGCTGCTTATAATATGCTTAAAAAATAAGATATCGCTAATTTTCCTCAAAAATCAATAGTTTTTGGGTAAAGAATTTTTAAAATAATTCTTTGGCAATTTTTGGCAGTGAAATCAAAATGTGGAAAAAATATCTGACTTACAGTCTACATCCTATTTGTAATATTTACTTAAGGTCAAGAAGGTACAATCGAGGTGATACAATAATGATGTGTGATTTAGGATGACCCTGGGGGGAGGGGGCTGTTCAGGTAGGAAGCAATACTCCAACCCAATTTCATATTTACCCTTAGTTTTGAACAAATCTTGCCAGTTGGTTAAACGTGGAGAAAGGGAGTTTCTCAAAAAAATTTCTGTCAGTTGAACATGTTACTTGATGCACTTCCTGTTTAGTGGTTTGGTACGTAATAGCGACCAAATCATAAATGTAATTGGCATTCACAGAAGTTTAAAATCTAACTTCTGCCCAACGAACCTAGCCACGATGCAATAAAGCAATACCGATTCGTAGGCGAAATTCGGTATCAGAAAAAACATTACAATTTGTGGCACGCTAATAGTATTTCGTTATGTCGAAACCAAAATCTAGCTCTACCTGCCTCTATCACATTCCAGGTGGCCGAATGGTCACACCATTCGCCTCCCATCAAGAATATCCGGGTTCGATTCCCGGCGGGGTCGATTCCCGGATTTTTGCATGTGGGAATCGTGCCGTACGATGCCGTTGGTTGGTGGGTTTTCTCGGGGACCTTTCGTTTCCCCGCCCTTTCATTCCGGTGCTGCTCCATACTCACCTCATGTCACCCCTCACCAGCGCTTAAGTTCTCGATGTTTAGCGCTGACCAAAATCTCTCACTCACTCTATCACATACCGTTCGTCCACAAAGCACTCTTGCACTTCTAGTAACGTAGACGTAGCAAACACAATGTTTGCAACGTAACTGTCAACGCGAACAACTACAGCCAAAACTATCGACAAATTGTACTAGAACGCATAAAAGTTTAAGTGCAATATAAGATACATCAGTAGCCTACAGGATTGTACACTCTACAAAACCACCAGAAAAACAATATCATCACACACAAAAGATAGTTTTGTAGAAAATTTGCGCGTGGTGATCGAACAGTTCTGTCATCATTTCTAGATTTAGCATAGTAAATGATTTAACCGCGATATAACAAGATTTTTTCATTGCTGGCCCGAGACCCATTTTTTACGCTTATGATGTTTGACCAGAAAATTTCTGACTCGCTCGGTAGATTGAAACGTGCGTATCCAGTCAAATATTCAAGCGGCAAATATTGGAATGATATATATTTTAAAATCTGATAAACATGAACCAGAATTCACCTGAGAGCCTAAACAGAAACCTGTGTACGCCATCGCGTAAACTTAAATATGGAGATGTGAATCAATGACCTCAATACTTCTTTTTCAACGAAAAGAAACTCGACACTACACTGAGTAGCAAATAAGGAAAAAAAAGTTTGTGTTTAATGATATGCTATAAGAAATATAACTTTAAATTAATATATTCGTGTTATGTCTGACTCAATAACTACTAACAATAATATAGAAAATTATTTCAGTTGACTTACTTGTACCTAGTTATCTAGTGTATTTGCTTGTTCTCAGGCTATATATACAGGGTGTTTAAAAAAATTTGTAACTGAATTGCTGACACGTCCATATACTATCCGTATCACAGGGTATATAAACAATAGCACACCATGCCCGATCTTGGATGCTGTTCTGAGGTATGTCCAAAGTCTCTCAGGTAGCTCTGCAACAAAACCCGGAATTATGTTCGTACATATTGACTATTGGTAGATATGTTTCAGTTACAATTTTTTGGAACAGCCTGTATCTGTATATATATATATATATATATATATATATATATATATATATATATATATGTGTGTGTGTGTGTGTGTGTGTGTGTGTGTGTATATATATGTATTGTGTGTATATATATATATATATATATATATATATATATATATATATAGAGAGAGAGAGAGAGAGAGAGAGAGAGAGAGAGAGAGAGAGTCCAGAAACAAACGCATAATAATCACACGACGCCAATACTGTTCTGACCTGCATATTAAGAATCCAGGTTAAAATCCTGAACTGTACAAACATGAGTATACGTTTACCTGACGTTACATACAAACAACTATGCCTGGACGTGGAGCGCAAGAGAGGACTATCTTCGTTATTCGTGCAGTGTTGCCACATTGTACACGTAAAAAGTCGTCGTAGGACATTTTACCACTTACAATTTCGTCTCCAAATCAGCTTAGGGTTCGCGTGGTGTGCTTGTTATGTGTTTGTTTATGGGCATCCCGTATGTATTTGTGTACGTATGTATACACATACACTACGTCCAATACTGTGCGCAACGCACCTTTTCCCCTCACGGATGACACGAAGTCCGGTAACGTCCTTGACATAGTACACACCTCTAGTTCCTTCGGAGTAGTCGACATGCTGGGAGAACGTAATGGATATAGTGCCGGATATAAACAGCGCTGATGATGGCAGAACATGCAGTGATTGTTTGGCACTTAGCCTGTGATCGGCGAGTGTCGGAAAAGCAATGCGATTACTGCGGCAGCGGCGTGAACGACAATAGCGGCAAGGATAGCGGGAACATCGCAGCGAATGGCGACAGCGCAGAAAGCGACAAGTGTGTACGGCGGCGGAAGTGTTGGACAGTGTGTGGATGGTGCAGTTGTGTGTGGGGAGGACGAGCAGGTCAGATGTGCAGGAAAGACTATAGATGGTATTGATGTGACTGATATAAATATGAGGACTGTTGTTTGTGAGAAAGACAGACATTAGTAACCTGCTTACAAAACGTAGGAGTAATGTGTTACAAATATTAACTATAAATTTTAATTTCAAAAATTAATGCTTAGACGTGTGAATTGTTGGTAAGTGAATACATTATTGAATATTTGGTAAGATTTGCAGTAAACTTTCTTATTAAATTATTTTATTTAAGTCCTTCATTCTTTTCGATCGTACATTTCCGCGTATATGTGCAAAGATGCATCATTAATATTCTGTGAAACTTTGATTACTAATTACTGTATTTCAACGTCCTTCATGTTATGCTCAAAGACTGCGGAAGATTGTGTACTCAAGTAACGCAAGTTTATAGGCAATTAAAAATCACAATGCCCTAAACAAGATTCGATGACAGAACTTATAAACGGCTGAACTGAAGCATTTTGCTGTAACGACGTAATTTCAGCATATAGAAAAAGGGTAGGCCTATGTTATCTAGTGGTTTCGAGTCTACTGTAATGACACATTTCTACAACTTTACAGCTTTTCTGTGTCCAGTCGTGCGATACATCACCTAAAGTCTGTACAATACAGGCAAATTGACGATGAAAGCGTTATTATAGGCGGTTCGGGATAAAGTGAGCACTCAAAAAAGCCCAGCTAAATTTCTATATTCATCCAATGGACGACTTGAAAAGAGGCGGAGTTTCAGTCAGGTGTGGGATACAATTCCTATCTCCATGGATACCGCAGCCGAACATAACCTTCATTTAGCATTTTGGCGTCACATGTCCCGGATGAGATGTACATCAAGAAAATTGATTATTTGTTTGGAATTTGCCGTTTTTTTTTTTTTCAGGTAAACATTAATCTTGTGTATTTGAGTATCTTAACCATGAAATTGCAACTAATATATTTTACCCTTGCG
This sequence comes from Medauroidea extradentata, assembly GCA_003012365.1. Lineage (NCBI taxonomy): Eukaryota > Metazoa > Arthropoda > Insecta > Phasmatodea > Phasmatidae > Medauroidea > Medauroidea extradentata. Next base: position 52,468 of record PNEQ01098527.1, read on the forward strand.
TGCAAATCTATGAATGCGCAACATTTTTGCTTTCTGCAATTACCAACTAACAAATCAGCATGTTTGTAAACAAGCGTTGTTTCCCACAGTAATTTTCCCCTGCGGTGACGTCAGGGGGCGTGTACTTCAAGTCGTCCATTCGTATCTTCCCGCGCGTAACGGCTAATGGCGGGAAATGTCCAACCTCTCTGCACACGTCACTTGATGTTTCCGCGTGTGCAATAAATTATGCAGTCGGTAGGAACCCACATAGTTTGATAAAAAAAAATATTATATAAAACACAGTTATGTCGAATTTGGTAGATTTTATTTTATTATTGTTTCATTTTGACAGGAAAATACACGGACCTACATTCGACTATTCGCTACCAACCGAACAATGAGTAAGGTAACTATTGTTAGTGTTGAATTATATGCAGTAATGGCTAGTGATTGTTTTTCAAAGGTTAAATCTTTTGTGCTAAGTTTATCCCGAACGACCTATATCAGCGCTGACTACTTGATACGGGGCTGGTTGGAGTCCAGCCGATTCAAAGTAGTAATATTTAGTTTGTTATAATTTAATCCCACAAGATGACCTCACTGCGGGTATATTTGAGGCACCCTGCGAACGCGTAAATTACTTAAGTCATCATCGTTCAATAATCCCATATGCTTGGTATTAAAAACACTCCTGTCTAATAAAAGACACATTTCATTATTAAGTTACTCTGAAACAAAGTCTTGCGGCGATAATTACGAGGCCAATTCCTGGAACTCCGTTATTTACGCTCACTTGTTTAATTCTCGGAAGGCCTCGTTTACAGGCTTGTTTTACTTGTAAATAGTGTAATAGCCATATATGCACGTCAGTTTAACCACCAAACATATTCGGTCTTCTTGTTTTTAATTTAAAACTGTAGTTCCAAATACTACAATCTTTGATTTTACAAGTTCATGTTATACAATATAAACCAATATCAAGAAAAAAATATTACTATTTTAAACTTAATTATAAAATTATATAAATGGTTAATGTGTTTTAGAGTAAACTATAGAACAGTAGGGGCCTGTAGAAAATATAAAAATTACATTTCCTAAGAAATTATAAATGAACACTTAAAAAATCAATTGGAGTCAATAAAAATGTTATGAAGAAATTATTGAACTTTCTCATTTTAGTATGGATATATAAGAAAGATAATGCGTATTTATATTTGTCAACAAGAATTTGGAAACCGAAAAAGTATTAAGGACTTTTTAAATTTCTGCTAATAAACATATTAGTTGCTGCTATTAGAATCGTTTATTTAGTAGAGGTACAATTTTTCTAAGCCCTTTCCTCTCCAGTTTCGTTAAGTGGGGAGTCCACCGAAAATTAAAATAGTTTTAATATGTTCAATTTGAACGGTATATGAGTTATTTTGGAGACATATATCGTGACTATGTTTACTGAAGAGAATTTTTTTAGCGTTCATTGTTTTTGTATAATGGAATGTCATAGTCCAAATGTGCACAATAAAACTGTATTATGTTATAAAAGTAAACAGAAGATGGTGTTGTTAAATATCGTTAATTGGTTGTATCTCTTCCCCAAAAATATTCTCTCTCCTCATACTGAGTTGAAGAGTTGGTCATTTTTATAAAAGTTATTTATCGACTATCAATCAAGATTTTTCATTTCTAAATTACATGTACTTGGACATACTGTTTTATATTTAACCTTTATAACTGTTAAAAGCATGGATATACAGCAGATACCGATCGATAAACGTGAGACCTACCAATATGCTAGAGCTCTTGGCATGCACGCATTGTCGCAGTGAATAATTTAACCGACGTCAGCTTTGAGCCAGAATGTCCGTACGTAATAATTAGTCAAAAACCAGACGAAAATTATATACTTCCAGTTTTTCAGACACATATAGTTTACCCACAGAACCGATAATTACCAGTAGTTATTACACGTGTGCTGAAACATTGACTAGCTTCTAGAGATTATATGTTTCAAATATGTCTGGAATAAGAGAAAACTGTAGAAAAATGCCCCTAGAAAATGACACTATGTTGTAATACGCACAGCACACACTAGTTATTGCAGTATAGACAAGCAAAATCGTTAGTGAGAGAAGTATCTAAGGGAAGCACTGGTATAACGAAAGTCAATGTACGACCAAAGTTCTATAGGTATGTACTTCTCCATGAAGTTACTACGTTACGGAGGGATGTGGCCCGAAGCTGACGACAAGTTCTACAGAGTCTACACGTGTGTCGTTGCCTTCAACTGTGTCGTCTTTATGGCGCTCTTGTCGCACGTCTATTTCTGCGAGGAGAAAAACCCAAGTGTTCTAATCGAGAACACAGCCCAAATCCTGACCGTTGCTTCTTACATCGTCATCATGCTGTCTATACTGAACAACAGGGGCAGCTACAAGGAGATATTGCAGTCCATCCAGTCGCTGGTCCGCTACACAGAGTCCGATGAGGAGGACCATAAGAAGGCTGTTAGAAGAGGCATACACTTAGAGAGAAAACTGTGTAAATTCTACCTTCTCGCCATTTCAACGACTGGATTATGCATACTCTTGAAACCTTTGGTGACAGTTAATCTTTCCAGCCAGGATGAATTTATACCTGCAAAAATGGATTTTCCTCTTAAACTGGTGCCCTTTACTAACAGAGAGACTATTGCGAAGGTAACTTTCGAATATCTATGCCACTGCACCATCCTTGGTTTTCTCATTCCCACCGTAGTGCCTTTAGATCTTTTCGCTTTCACGCTCATTAAATATTTGGCGAAACAATTCGAACTGTTGAGTATGTTGTTCAGGAATGTAGGTGTTCCTTATCAAAAGCAAGAAAATGTTTCAGAATTAATTCTTAGATCATCACAAGCACGCGAACAAAATGACATAGGTGGCAATGGGCACTTCGACAAGGTCAAAAAACAAGTTGAAGGTTTCGGTCCGGAAGCTGGACAGGATGATTTCGGAAAACAAACAGGACAAAATCTCTGCATAAATCTTCACTTAAAAATCCAGACTACGCGCGAAAATAACTTGAAGGAATTTATAGAACGTCATCAAGAAATACTGGAGTAAGTATACTGTATTTTTAGTATCACTAGGTACTCTATTTCGGATATTCTCAAAATAATAATTGAACTGTGCTTTACATTTTCCCCCAGAAATGCCAAGAAATTAGCTGGTCTTCTAAGTCCAATAATTTTTTCTCACTATTTGGTGTCGTCACTTACTATATGCCTAGTTGGATACGAAATCAAAACAGTAAGTGTCTTTTGTATGTCACTGGCAAGACTAAGCGATTGTATATTATTTTATCTACTAAATTACAACTATTTGACTCGTATTTATAGGACTCGTTTCAATGAAGATATGACAACCTAGTAAATATTCATCCATATGTATATATGTATATATTTACTATATATATATATATATATATATTATTGACTATGAAAATATTATAAAATTGAGAGTAATATATTGCATACTTTGCAAATGAAATCTTAAATAAATACTATACCGAACAATGTAATAAACTGATTTTCGATGTGTATTTTGCAGGCTGAGAACAAAGGTATACTAATAGCCAAGTGTGCACACCTTTCATCATTCATGCTACGACTTTTCGTTCTCTGTTATTTGTCATCGGAAGTTTACAGCCAGGTATGTGTATATATAAAATAGGCATCAACCAATTTTTAAAAATTCTTAATTATCTAGGTAATCGTTAAGTGAACATAGGTTTTAAAATAAAACCGAAAATGATTTTGTATCTACATAATCGAGTTTGACCTTCTGCTCTGTTTAAATTATTAGTTTTTAAATTTTATTTTATCTATAATTTAATGCTAAATATATAGGCCTACACTGCTTATATAAATAAAATTTCCCTTCTCTAATGTAATTTTACTCTTTTACAACTTACATATTTATGCGGCATTTATAACAATAAGATAGGTACACCCGCTGAGAAAAATTTCAAATAGTTATTTTGCGTATAATCAGTTATCATTTGCAACTAAAATAGAATAATTAAAAAATGTAAACGTTTCCATATTTAACTGTTGTGCTAGTATAAACGGAATGTTCCAAAGAAAATAAAAATAATAAAATTTCTAGATTCCGTGCAAATTTTTACTGCCATTATTTTTGTAGCTACATTATTATTGCTAAATCAATTATTAAATAAGTGCAGTTTTAGTGCTTTGTGTTTTTGCTGTCTCTAGGACATAAAAAAAAATTAAATATTTTGTATAAATGCGATGGTTGTGGTTGGATCACTCCCTCCATCCCCCCACCTACTTCTCGGAGATCCACGTTCGATTCCTTGAGGGGCCATCGTGATATTATTCAAACGTGACATACTCTTTCCTGGGGTGGCGGTTTTTTTAGGGTACTTACGTTTTCCCCACCCTTCACCGTCGCTTTTTCATCCTAGGGCCTCATCATGTCATTCCTCAGAATTCGACATACGCCTAAGGCATCTAGCTCAGAAATCTGCCTTCTGGGGTGTGATGTCCTGTCCTCAAGTACACTCCCCACATGATATTTATATTTATTAGCAGTTGATGTATGTACCAATCTGTCTTAAAACCATGTGCACAGTTCCTGTTCCTATTAATAAATCTTCTCTCCTTGGATCCGCTACTGGGCAGAGCGTGTCGGTGGGCCACGCAGCATACTCCAGCAGATGGTATCCGCTCAGTACCGACTGCAAGAGGACCATGTCACTCGTCATGCTGCGAGCCCAGCGACCAGTCTGCATGAGAGCCAGCCACTTTGGTGTCGTGTCGCTAGAGATGTTCTCTGCGGTGAGCGTGCAAACACTTCCTTACAAGAGTGTGTTCAAGCCAGGCTAGTTTGCTCCTGTTCTGACCCCGGTTATGTTCATGCGTTCTCATGTGACTAAAGGGCACGCACTTTAACTCCTAAACAACTTTATGTTAAAATTTTAATACGTAGACCTACTTGAAGCAAACTAATCTATTATATAAGTTTCTATAACTGACAGACTTTAGAAGGGATACATATAGAATATTGTATTAAAGTTAAGAATTGAAGTTTCTAGCATGTATTTTGGTACCGTAAACTGAGGTTTCTTTGACCTTGTGGGGTAACTTCACCCCGTCCAAAATTTTGGTCTTTAAGTCGTTAAGCAAAGAAAGTTTTAAAGGTTAATTATATATTCCAAAGAAACTATTTCAAATACTATGTTCCAATTACCTACTTATTTACAAGACCACAAAACTAACATTTTCAATGGACAAAGTAACCCCGGTTTACGGTACACAGACGTCCTACCAACCAAATTTCAGGGATACCGGTTAAAGTCCTATATTTTCAGCGGCTCAGCGTAAAGATACACTGCGTGCCAGAAAGAAATCCGTTCTAGAATGATTTAGTATTTGTAACTCCCAGTGCTATCGGGATACAATGTTTTGGAATGTGGATGAAGGTGAATTTTTTTAAACAGTGCGTGAACAAATATTGCTCCCTTATATGCATGTTGTTCAAATATTACATCCCTTAAGTTCTTGGGATACTGAAGAAACCCAAAATGAATATTTTTTGTTTGTCATATGGTGAAAACCCATACTGAGCTAATACTGACCATGCGCAAGCAAAGTAATGAGTGCCGAGGAAATACTGAGTAGCCCATGTTTGCGAATGAAACAATGAGTCATGTTACGGGGTACTGTGTTTTTACAAAAAACAACATTACAGCAAACGAGTGTACAGCAAAGATAAAGGGTAGCCAATAGAATATAATGGGTCGAAACGGTCACCCATCTAAGCACGGATCACAGCCATAGTCACGTTAGCCGCTAAAAGGATGACAACCAATACTCGGCCATGGTATGGCCACTGACCGAACTTTGCCTACAAATGATTACATTTATTTTTAGTACATGCTAATAATAACGGTGCAGCTGGGACGTTAAACAGCCCCGTACATTACCTGCTCGTTCTTAGTACTCGGTCAGCACGGGTTTCCGCAACTTGGTTAGTAAACAAAGTCTACTTGTTTTGGGCTTCTCCGTTATCACTATGAGTGTGATCATGGAATATTTGAACAGACTATACATGTTGCCGAAGGGAAATATGCACACTAAGTGCGCTGCACGGCACCTGAAGTGCATACTCGCGTAGCCCTCTTCATCCCCGGATTTCTAAGCTACAGGCACGCTAAATACGTCCATACAAACGTCGTGTTAAGCATATGAGTCATAATTTCAACTCCATATTCTTTAGCTGACAATTATTAAACATAGTTATCTGCCCAGGTATAACAGTGACGACTGTTACCGCTTCCAGTATATATAAGCATGTGCTAAATTTTGAACACGTCTCAGAGTTGAGGTACGAAGGTAGGGCTTAAGGTCTCGCCGAAAGCGAAACCGTTAGGGGTGGAACCAGTGACTCAGAGAGACAGAAATCGGGGAAGGAATCGGTTAGAGTCTGCATTGAATAACCACTCCAGCGTTCACCTGAAACCAAGTTAGGAAAACCGAGAAAAACCTTAGTCAGGATGGCCGGACAACGGATCGTACCCGAGTTCTCCAGAATGCAAGTCATTATCATTATAAGTCTCCTCACTCGGTTCACATAAATTAGAAATGTTATTTTCGCTGTCTATACACAGGTATTATACACATCCAAGGCTTGTAAAAGTGCAGATACTGTTAAAAATCACACGTACGTACATCATTTAAGTGGCCTTTAACCCTTTGTGTTAAATTTTCCAATTTTAATAACATTTTTTCATTAAAATTAAACAATCAAATGTAACACAAATCTTAATAATTGTTGTTGTAAAAACGTTTCCACGCAAGCGACGCCGTCTTTTGAATGGTAGGAACTAGTTCCAAAAACTGGGAAAACATCACTGTTAGTGGTGTCCAGCGTCTTCGAGAATTGTGAAAGGCAATCAAGCCGACGGAACTGAGTTCAAGCTACTTGTAAAATAAATGGTTGGTTAACATGTGGATACGTTGCCACTTCTGTCTTTCCAGCCCTTGTAGCTTGCTTTCATGTCACCAAACAGGCGCAGTTAAAAGAATTTAATAAAATCTTACAAGTCTCTAAATGCCAATTTGAGCATGTCGTAAATTTTAAAATATTTGAAGACAAAAATGTGAGTCATCACTTTAAAAGTCTAAAATATTTTTCGTTGCGATATTCTTGCAGCTCGTCCAGACTGCTTATACCTACTACAATATGCTGATCAAAATGGATTCTTCATGAACATCTACAAGAGAAATATTGCAGAAGGACCTTTGAGTTATAAGCTTCCCTTTTCTTGCAAACACTTCTGTGCGATTTTTCGATGATGACTGCAACTACAAGAATTTCCACTGGAAAACCATGCTATTAATATTTGTAACTATAAGTATTTTTAGCTAGCATGGCTACATAATATTTCAGTATATTTACACACATGCACATACAATTATTGTTTCGTATGATTGTAACAAGGTATATGCTTGTGTACTTTATATATAATAAATGTAGAGCAAACATAGGTAACAAGTTTTTTCTCCAGACCTCTTTCTCTCTGTAAACTTTGTTGCCGATACTACAAAATTGTCCTATACACGTGTGCTGATGTGTCAAATTTTGTCCACTCCTCCACCTGGAATTTACTTCTAACTACACGTCACGGCTTTCTTTACTAGGTACTTGCCTGCCTAGAATCTATCACTAAGACACCCTAGCTTTTGCTGGGTTGTCGTACTTTCGTAACTGAAGTCCAGGTCAAGGGATGTCGAAGCATGGACTTCTGGACTGACCTACAACACATTTACCAAATGCAACGTGCAAGCTTGTCGGAGTCAATCTATGAAAGGAGTCCCTGCTCTATCTATCGGCGGTTCGAAAATGAACCTCAGGCGTATTCACAGAAAATTTTGAATTTGTCTGATACTTTGAATAACTTAACACAATTAAATCAATACGTGCCTTCAGATCTGTCAAAATGTACTGAACTTTCATGGAACAGAGTTTACATTTTATTGGGTTTGGAGAGCACGCGAGTGCTTTTTCGCCGCCTCCCACGTGCTTCAAATGCGTCGCAGTGTGTTCGTAAATATATATTTTATTTGCTAAACCATGCCACGTCTGTCCATTGTACCAATGTACCAAAATAAAACACTTAGGAAAAGACGTAACATTGTTCCAAAGTGTTTCAAAGCCCTCCAACAATGCTAAAAACGGCTTCTACAGACTGCCGTACTTCAAAATGTATGTGAATCTCAGAAACGTGCACTGAACTTTTCTATAGACTAGCCATTAACAATGGAACTACATGGTCATCACTTAAAGTCCCACAGAAAATTGGATCGGTGGGACTATTGCACGCTACTTCAGCGCTTGACTCGTAGTGACGGTGTGGTACTTGATGCGCGCTTCAAGGTCACCATTATAGCTCCATCACATCTGATCCTGTAACGCGCAGCCAGGCGGCGTCCTTAAGGTTCCTATCTACCTGCGCTTGAAACGCATAGCAGCGAATTACAAGCAATCGTATTTGGAAGAAACTTCTCATCGCGCATTAAGTTTGTACATCTACGAATAGAAAATATTTGAAATAATGTTTCTTTCAGTTCAAAAATTAGGATCGCTTGTTGTAAACACTTTCAAGACCCTCAAAATGGCTCGAATAGCATTATTAAACTGCCATGTCTAGGAAAATTCCAACCGGATTCGATAAACACAGTAATATAAATGGGCGATGGAATTTGAACCTTAAGAATCGCAAATAAAATAATACGGTCACCGTTTAAATCACATAGGAAAATGAATAATAGTAAAGCTCTGCGCGCCAGTTGCGGGGTTTGCGTGTAGAGGCGATATTGCATTACATAGGCCGACCTACGTCACTCTTAACGCTCTATCGGGTTTGTGACTCACGTACACCATCGCAGCCTGCCATCTTACTTGTCGAGACGTCCAGCTCCCTCCGTTGCGATCCGGGTTCTATTTCCAGCGAGGTCGCTTCTTATTTTCGCTCTTCCCCTGTAACTTATCATGGCCATCTCTATGAGCTAATATCTTTCAGGTATTTAAAAAAAAATCCAAGTGATAATATAAAGTTGTTGCTGCTTGTTAACTTGCACCGCACGATACAGGTGGCTAAATAGTAGTAAGGTCCTTCAATAATTTGTGTCCCTCTCCCAATCGACCACTCATAAATGAAAGCACTAATGTGTAACTTACGATTTCCTTCTGATATTCAAAAATATTTTGTGGTGTTATTGTAACATTATTGTGCACACAGCCCATACTTTCCTCATAACAAAATATATTTTCAGTCAGTGATATATTGTGCTCTGAGGCACGAAAATTGCTTGAAAAGCACCATTTTTCATCTTGAAATCCAGATTTTTCCGGAGGGGACCCCCGGACCCCACCCCACCCTCCCCGCTATAAATGGGGTTATACCTTATAGTTGAGGCAGAAAAATATACTAGGCCCCTCCTGTTAATTCACCCTAGAGCCGCCACTGCGCATCATATCGTCCTCACCAGTGCTCGAAACATCGATTTTTAGAACTGACCAAAATATTTTCACTCCACTCGAGGTATAGTATAGTGGAGCATATTTTCAAGCAACAGAATTAGTATCCTTAGTTAACATGATTTTAGTAACTTAAGCGTGTTATTTAACCATAAGTGAACGTTTGTTGCCTGGGGTTTGTAAATAGAGCAATCACAAATAGGTGTATATTTAACCAGCAGTTAAATAACAATTGTATGAATGTTAGTGCACCACGTCTAGGCGGGTAGGAGTGCAATCAAGAAGAAAACAATGCTCGAGACGTTGAGCGCATACCTAACCCACTACAATATGTCCCTTCAAACAAAGTGTGAGCTGTGCGCGAGGTCAATCACAGCTAATGTTTTCTGAATGGCAAATAACTTCCGGGCCGTTGCTGTGTGCCGGACCGTTTTCGCTTTTACCGGGCCTACGGTAGCGTTACGTAGCGATTTCCACCCGCCAAGACGTAGTACCCTAAAAGAAGACGGGCAAATAAACACGAGTTGAGCGCCTTGCGCTTACAATCAGTGATGCCAACGTCCAGCGAGCAAAAGTCGACCGTACTTCCAGTGCATTTCAGTTCCCAATTCTGCTTACTCGTAATGTCCAAAGCGTTGACATCATTACATAATTACAGAAAATTATTACCAACATATATTTCACTTTATCGTCAATATTTCCCTCCACATTCTCTTAATTATTTTTATTGTAATTGTTATGCATTGCCCTAACCATGAACTTTACATAATGTGTGTTCATCACCCTGGGATTGGTGAAGCAAAGAGTGAGTGTAGAGATATTGGCCAGCGCTATATAGGTGATGTAAGATGATCAGGGAGCAGTGCCTACGCAATCGTCCGGCACGATTCTCACACGCTAAAATCCGGCTCGACTCCACCCGGGACTCGAACCCGCACCGCCTTTGTGCATCGCAAGATGCTATACATATAAGGCACGAGTTTTTGCCGAAGTATCGTGTACAGGGCCAGGAATCCTAGGCCTGAAAAATCATCAGCGATTTTACACACCCTTTCATCATCCTATTAAGATGAATAAGATGAAGGTGATGCTGACCAGTGTATGAAATACCTCTTTTGTTTTGCAATATATATATATATATATATATATATATATATATATATATATATATATATATATATATATACTGCTTTGTGTACGTGTGTTAAAATTTGGCGTCTATGTTGACATCTCTATCCACAGGAAGGGGTGTAATAGCTATTTGCATGCTAGTACTTTTTTTTTTGTGTCGCATCACACGCGTCTTCATTTTTTCTCTCTGTTTCATCTTCCTTACTTGTATTTTTTACTGTCATCTTTCTGTAGGTTCACGATTCCGCATTGCTGTTGCGTGCGTTTGCAGTTCTTAAATAGTAGCTTTCTGTTGCTACTTTGTAACCTCTCATTTCAGTATACAACACTGACGTGTTTTAAGAAACAAAAATTAGAAGAAATATAACACATTTTACAAATGAAATATGCTTGCTTTGGTATTGTACAGTGTACCGAGTTAGTATACTGGTACTTAAGGGTTAATTATTTTTGGTGTGATATGGTAGGCTAAAATTTAATGTGTTAATTTTTGTATAATTTTCTTCAAGAACAGATCTTATTTTCTAATGAAAAAAAAATTGTGTTACAAAATTGACATTTTATTTTCGACCTCAAAATTTTTGTAATGTATCTGAGATTATTTATTTATTTAAATTAAAGGCGAATGTATCAAATCTTAATGTGCAAGTAATTATAAGTCAAAATAGTTTTGTTATAATAGTTGTGACTCGTTCAGAGCATCATCTCTAGGTAATCATGACTATGTAACTCGCTATCTGAGGTCATCGAAGCGAAACGTCCTTCCTTTTCCATTTTTCATACCAGTTTATGAAATCTTGTTTGGTAGTGCCTAAAACTAATTTCCATATTTATTTAAAGGTTTATCGTGCATAACCGCCGTGTGGCAAGTCTCCAGTTAACGGAAGTTCAGCACGTCCTGTAAATAGTAACTTCGTAATTTTATTTATTTTGTTTTATTGTGCAGCAGAGTTCCCGAGTTGGAACATAGGCCACACGTCCTTGAGACTAAGATTTTCGTGTGATACCGATACCGGATTCATTAACTGCCTGTGTGGGTGATGGGCGCGATATTTTGTGTGCTCTGCAATTGTCCAGGGAAGTCACAAATCCTATTCATTTGCTTTTGATGTGAACCCCCGTCGCAACTTTATTTTTGTCCCGCCGTCGAGTATTTGGATTGTATCCTACCAAAAAAAATTGTTTTATTGATGCCAGATGCTTCAGATTGATGAATGAGTGAAACTCAAATAAAAATGCTGTTTAATGTAAATTGTAAGCAACATAATATAACGTATGTAATTTTTTTTGTGCCTGGGCCCAAATTCCATAATTTTGATAGGCATAATGTGGTCTTAGGTGATTTCATCAAGTTATGTAAGAATTTCAAAATTCAAAAGTTATTACTATGTAGTTTATATTGTGTCAAAAGACAGCAACTCAAATTTACCAACAGAGTCGAAATTGAATTACTTATACTCAAGAAATATTTGCCATACTCACACTGATAAAGTCATCTTAAATAAAAGTTTATATAATCTATTATTGTTATGAATTTATAGTTATAATTACATGGCACGCCTGTGTTTTATTTAATTCAACCTAACCCGTCAAAATTAATTTTTAGTTGCTAAATCTTATTTAAGATATAAATGTTTATTCTTTATTGTGACACCATAAACAAATCTTTAGTAGTAACATCCCTACTTATCTTTTTTCGTCATTTTCTTGTCACGTTTCCCCATTCCTGTAATCGCTAAATTACTTTATTACCTAGCATTACCTAACAAAAATCGCTGTCAACATCGAATTTCCCATTAAATTGTATTGACAGAGGTGAGCCTGTTCAAGAGGCCAACACTATACCTAGAGATAAATCCGCTCGACATTTTCCCGTGGAAGTTCACCGAGGCTCCGGTGTACGACACATCCATTCAGTAGAAGGAGTATATGTTATCCAGGGTAATAGCTGCCTGTGACAAGGTTCAAAATAAAAACGTCCAGTGCTGTAGGCCGCAACATTCTTGGATGCTTGTTGCGTTACTTCTGATGGTACTGCAAAAACCACCATTTCTTTGTTTATTCATTTGCGCACAGCAATACGAATATCCCCACTAGCTGTTATGTGTGCAACTTACTTTTGTAAAAACGTCCACAAACACACATAAAAACGCAAACATACTGTGGTGTGTTGTGTGATGTAATTAGCACCAGCTTATTACAAGAAAAGAGATGGAGGTTTCATCATGATTTATTTTAGCAACTAGCATGAATTTCAAACCTGTGAAACATGGCAACAGACTTTTAAAGTTTTCAGAGTTCACAAGTAAAATATGAATCAACAAATGGAACAGTTTGAATGAATCACTTGACGTAATATGAATAATCCAAACCATGGTTTATATTTGCACGATATAAGCGTCACTTGACGTAATATGAATAATCCAAAACATTTATATTTGCAAGATACTCACGCATTAATGGCGTGCTACAACAAAGAATAACCTGATTACATTACAGATAAACAGGGCGTCTAGAGTACTCAATAAGCTTAACTGATATTTAACAAAACTGAGTAGGTTTCAAAATAATTAAACATGTCTTAGGTTTCTCTACAATAACGTAATATCATGCCCAAAACGTTACTTAAAACATTGACAATTCTTAAGACTGTAAATCATGAAGGCACGCAAAGAGTTTATGATTAATTACAAATTTGAAGGTATGTGGTAAAATGCGCCATTTGAAACTGTGAACATTAAGCATGATGATTCAACTCAATGACGTCGACACACGTAAGTGAACTCTTTCGAAGTCTTCGAAAATGAAAAATACGTACAATTACAAGTGAAGCAACATTGTAAGAAACGTATGCGCAAAATCACGCGTGTCAGCATGGGCACACGCAGTGCACAAAACGTCGGCACTGCTCATGATGGTACGGTATCAATTCAAATCTCAAAAACACACAATTTAACCGTTCAAAATTTAAACCTGAACATATTTTTGATGGACGGAACCTAAATAGACTTTATAAAAGAGGGGGGGAAAAGAATCGAGGTATATATGATGGTGGCCGTCTCCACATGCCATGGGGTTTTAAGACCCCAGCTAACCAAACTGCAGGAGTTAAGGCCATGATCTCTCGTTTATTTCAAACAATTGCAAATTACTCAAATATTTTTTAACCAAATGCTTTGAAAAAATTTGAGACAGTGTACAGTCAAACGATACACAATTTTGCCAGAGCGTTTTTTTAAATAACGTACCGTTTGCGAGCAAAAAATTGTTTTGCTTCATTTTGACTTATTTTTACAACAAAATGTGTATTATTTCGGGGGCAAAAATCTAAAAATCCGTTTGGTTTATTGCAACAGAAAAATTCATACACAAACGTTGATATATAAGTGTTAAAGCTGCCAAAGGAATTTTTGATACATGTATTAATTTGCATTACAAAAATTATTTTCGGAACCACTGCTAAACTAGAGAGCGAAGCCTTAACTTACATTCGCCTCATTGATGATCCGTCTCTGATCAGTGCTAGCAAGAAAGTAGCAACAACTTTTTTATTTAATTTTTTTATGGTTCTTAATGTCCAACAGCTGAGCAGCCCACGACCAACAGTGAATTTTATAATGTATAGGTCGCAAATGTATGATACAGGCCGTTCGGGATAAAGAGAACACTAAAAATTTAATCTTTGAAAAATATCACTAGCCGTTATTGCATATAATTCTACATTAATAATAGTTATCTTACTGCTTGTATGGTTGGCAACGAATTAACCGAATATAGTTCCGTGTATTTTTCTATTTTAATATAATGATACTAAAATAAAATTAAGTAAAATGGACTTATTTGAATAGTATATAGTTAATAAACTTTTTTTTATCAAACTGTATAGGTTCCTACTGACTGCACAATTTATCTTATACGCGCAAACATCAAGTGACGTGTCCAGAGAGGTTAGACATTTCCAGTCGTTAGCCGTTACGCGCAGAAATATACGAATTGACTGAAAATAGAACTTTAGCAGGGCTTTTTTGAGTGCTCACTTTATCCCGAACCGCCTATAATTGTATGTACGCATACAAGACAAATACAAACACCCAGTCCTAAACCCAAAGAAGTGACGTTTAATGTCACCTCCCCGGCCATGAATCGAACCCGGGACCCTCGTCCCAGCGGCCAGGAGCGCTAACCACCGAGCCAAGCGGCCGGATTAGCAAGAACTGACTAAACACGACCGCTTACCTGGCCAGGGTTTGCCGCCGCGTATGTGTCAGGGGCGGGGAGGGGGGATGAAAGAAGGGGAACATGGAAGTAGTTATACAAAACTAAGATGAAAAAATACCCGCTCGTCGCCGCGCCCGCTGTCGGCGCCGGCGCCACGAACACAAACATACACTATTGCCTACCTGGCATGCTATTTCACTTCTTTAAATTTAAAAAAATATATATATATGCGTGATTTTTACTCTAGTGTACAAGGGTAGACAATTTTTGCAAACAAAATTTGCGTGGCAAATTTTTCCGGCATTTAATAATACGTAGGCGAAAATAAGGACACAACGTTTTATAACGAAGTTAACACTCTCTTTCAACATGATTGAGCTGGGTTACATTTACAAGTTATTTCCTTTATGAATCATAACGGTTTAGCGAAATAATAACAGTAACTTTGACTTTATACTACAAGCAGTTTTTGAAACATGGCAGTAAATGATATTTATTTTTAAAGTTTGTATGAGTTGACAACATTTGAGGTTTGATATATCACTATATTTCTATTCCCATCTCATGAATAACATCAAAATCCGTTGATTTGTTTTAGATACTCGTTGTGTACCTGAATAACATAATTTAAATTGCTTGCACTAATAGGAAGAAATTTGTATGCACATTAGTTATGCTAGTGACATCCCTATTTTTATTTAGATTTCGAATAACTTACCTTGTGAGTTAGCCTTGATTCTTGGAATTATTTGTATGTTACTAATGTTTTGGATATATCTTAGGCTGGCTTGCTTTATTCGTACATTGTTAAGTTTTACTTGGTTTCTAAGCTGTTGGAATTTCATTAATGATTTGCTTTGAAAACAAAAAGCGTTACAGTCGTGTCCGGCTAGACAAAACGGTTCGGACGATTATTTAATCCTTCTGCAAGAATAATTCCAAGAAAGATCAAATATAATTTAACTGCAAGTACGTGGCAGTATACTCTAACGTTGATGACCATACAGAAGTAATGGCAACGTATTATATGACGTGCGTTTCATCGAAGGACAACTTACAGTGGCCTAAATTAAAACAATTTTATTTATTTGGCATTACAGTGAGTAGGAATGTTTGCACTTGTCAGCCTACTCACAATTGCTACCAGACCGACGTATCAATTCTGGTAATTTGAACTATGATTATTTCTAGTTAGCGACTGTTATAAAGAATTTCATGGGTAGGATACAAGGAATAGCAGTACTTTAAAAGTACACAGTTTCCAATGAACTACATTTGACATTTTCGATTGAGTA
The DNA here is from genome assembly GCA_003012365.1 of Medauroidea extradentata. Classification (NCBI taxonomy): domain Eukaryota; kingdom Metazoa; phylum Arthropoda; class Insecta; order Phasmatodea; family Phasmatidae; genus Medauroidea; species Medauroidea extradentata. The sequence goes on from PNEQ01098527.1 coordinate 68,633, forward strand.
TTATTCACAATAGTTCAGTTGTATTACAGAAACTTGGCATAATCTAGAATTTTTCGTAAAAATGTGAATGTTAAAATACATAATTTCGATTAAAATCAGGATGGCACTGATGACATATCCAATTATAAGAATATAGAAGAAAGTCTGCAAATGCCTGGTATTCAAAGGCACTATCACACTGTCAATTTTATTGTGAGTTGTAGAAGCTCTTTCAGTTATATTTGATACAAGCATGTCCAATATACCCGCCTCTCTTGCATACCACACATTACGATCCAATAGCCCGACGAAAGGACTATCTTTCCGAAATTCCGTAACGCAGTGGAAAAGCAAGATACTTTCGTCGACTATGTGCAGTAACGGTTGATCTTCTACAAAGTACTGCGGCTTGCTCAATTCGTATTTCCCAACTGTTAAACCATACAATATACTTAAATTCCTGTAAGTCATTGCGGCATAAAATCCATCTTCTAGCGTCTCAACAAGAGTCATTTTGCCTAAAATAATTTTTGTAAGTTCATCTCCCATGTCTATTTGTTCTGTGACAGTACTAAAGTCCATAAAAATATTAGAACCAAAATGAGACGGCAATGCAACAGGTAAACCAGAGCGGCTAAATTCATGCAGTGTATTTATGTCAGGATAATACTGAGGTATTGTTATGTAGCTAGTAAACGATCCAGAGTACGAATTATTCAATATTAAGTTAAAAAGCATAACGGAAAGTAAGAAGAATCTGTACCAAATCGATTTGACCTCGTGGTTTGTAGCTCCCAGAAAAAATAGTCTGAATATTTCAATACTGCGGACCGCACTATGCGTATCTACTAACGAGAATCGTGAGTATAATTTTCCTAACACGATCAAAATCGGGAAACAAGACAAATAAAGCACCCATAGTGAGTTTGTAAATGGCAACACTGCAGTCATCCATTTCGGAACTTGCTGGGCCTTTGGAACTATCAGGATGATTTTCTCAACCATGAAGGGGTAGAATGAATCCTTTAGAGTGTTTGACTGCAGGAATGTAAAGGGAAATGGAACATCTAGTTCATCTTCAAAGAAAGAGTCAGCCATAACCCACTGCGATAGGTCTGTCACAGCTTTTGGCTGAGTAACAATTGTGAAGTTATAAGGCTTAACAACGAGATTTGCAATTTGGCCAACCACACCGCCTAGCGTTGCATAGCCATTTTCTATCTGCACTTCGAGCAAAAATGGAGGGTAGTGGTAAGCGGGATATTTTAGGGGGTACCCTTTGGCATCATGGGTTGATATTTGAGTTAGCAAGTTGCCATTTGTTACAGTAACAGCTTTCCCCGATCTCAGAAATGGATTAAAACGTTTAGCCACAACGACTGTTTCAGATGCAGCATCACTCATACATACACTAATAACCATTGAATTCAATGTTTCATACTTCGTCCAGCTGGTATTCAACAGAGAAAACACAATGTCAGTGTGAGTGTGAGATATATTTGTTTCAACGAATATTACCTGTGACGATGATTTCCACAAAGAAAGCTTCGACGCGTGCGTCAGATGATGAATAAAAACGTCAACTTCTCTGGAATCAGACATAATTACAAATGCCGTACTTTGTTGCTGCATTGGAATATTGTAACTTGCATTTTCGTTAAATACTTTCACTGGATGGGCTGTCATTGAATGTAGTGAGCTGATTATGAGGTCTTGTGTGATGCTAAGATTTTCGTCTTTATATAATACAGATGTCCGCACGTCTTCCTTCTTGAAAGAGCTGTGAATTATGGACGTTGCTTCCATAACAAACTTTTGAACTAACTTCCCATTGGAATGTTCGGTTATTATCTTCCATTTGTCTGCAGTCGTGAAAGTCAAGTGTAACAAGACAATTAAAAACGGTGACATCATCCTTCTCTCTGGAACAAATAACAATAGTATGCAGTGAATAAATAAGCAACAATTTTCTGTTACGTTTTGTATTTTAACGGAACTCTAAAAGAATTCTGTATAGTCGCGCCATAACTAGAACCCACGATTTTCCGCGAAAAGAATCCTGCAACAGTTTGTTTCAATGCCTTATGTGCACATATGAATCTCTACTTTATGGTTATTGGCATAATGTATTGTTGCACAGACGTGGCTCATTTTACTGTGCCAACAGGAACAAGGTTACTGCGGCACCACACGTCTGTGATTTGCGGGTAGAACCCTGAGAGTTTAAAACAGCCAATCACTGACCATGAAGCAGGGCTGCATATGTGCACATAAGACATTGAAACAAACTGTTGCAGAATTATTTTCGCGAAAAATCGTGGGCTCTAAACATAACACATCGAAACGCAACGTACTGTAGTGTCGTGAAATGAGGTTAAGTGCGAGATAAAAACACTTTAATGAAACAACTGTTTTGTCTTCCTTACGTTAGGATATAATTTTATCTTCGTGTCGACCTTGTACGGTTGGTAAATATGTACGTATTCACGGTCAAAATCGATTCTTCCCTAACTGAAGCACGACTTGAATGCATGTACTTATAACTCCGGAAACACAGGGGAGGCGGTCTACATATACAGAGACTGTGACATCTGCTTCCCTTGCATCTTTTTCCTTTCTGCAAAACAGGATTAGATACACCAGCAGTGGTAGTCCCAGGGATGAAAATAAACTAGTTATTATTGCTCCTATCATAAAACGAGACATCTTAGTTAGCTACGTTCGCTAATGGTGCTTAAAAGCATTTCATTGCACCGATAAATATCTCATGAGTTCATGACCCATTAAATGATTCCTAAATGTTACGTATTTTCCTTGACACAGTTTAATACGAAAATGACCTTAATTGAAGCGAGGCTTTGATTTCAGGATTGCTATACTAGGTCACATGTAAATGATGACGTGCCTTATATACATGACTCCACAGTTCATACTTCGTTAATTTTCGTGCAAAGCACGTGGTTGAACACATGCTGAAAAAATTTGTCACTAAACGTCAGCTTCATATCACCGTTAGTATTTTGTTTCTTAAAAAAAAAAAAAAGCATTTACAAAGATTTTTCCAACGATCAAAAAAATTACAATCTTCTCAGACATTTTTCTTCACGAAACTGGGCCTACATGTGCGAGTTGTAACGGTAACAAATGCAGACAAACTGTATTCCATTAGTCAGTAAAACTCCCGATAAAATAGCAACTTGTCACGTTAGTCTTGATTCAGTGAGTTTTGTGAGAAGAAAACGGTCACGTAATACAAACAAACTTCTAATTCGTACAGCCAGATGCTGTGCATAATGTTTATGCACAAAGATACGAGTCCCATTGAAAATATCGATACATTTAAACGTACATATAAAAATTGAGCGTCTTACTACAGTACTCACTGAGCATGTGATCTTTGAATGAATTTTTCAGTGTGGTGTATAACAAACTAACTTGAAATATTTTTATCGATATGCCTACAGTTACATAAATGTACTAAGCATGAGTACATGAGCAAAAAAAAAAAAAAACAAGAATGTCAGAAATAGCTGTAGTCAACAAACTTACAAGTAATTCTGAAATAGGAATATAGTCTATATATAATGGAAACCAAAAAACAAATAAGTCAAAACAGACAAGGACCAAACAAGTGGTGACGATTATGAACATTAGACAACGAGGACAGCACAAATGAACACAGCGAAAAAAAAAATGTTATAGACAAGACAACACAACGAATATAACAAAGACGATAATGTCGTCGATGGGAGCTTACTATTATTGTGTTATATTCGTTGTGTTGTATTGTCTACAAACATTTCTGTCGTTGTGTAAATTTGTGTTGTCCTCGTTGTCTAATGTCCATAATTGTCGCCTTATTCTTGAACCTTGTTCGGTTCTTGTCTGTTTTGACTTTTTTTTTGTCTTTAGTTTCCATTATATACCGACCATATTCCTATTTCGAATTTACTTGTAAGTTTGTTGGTACGTTCTGGCTACCTCCTTGGGAGAACAAACCTCCGCAAACATTTTCTCGTGCTTAGTCCTTTTATGAAATTGTGGGGTTTCTGCTACTCATAAACATTCGCTAATAATGCAGTTTATCTAACAAAACCCTTCAATTTACCGTACAACACAATACAGAAAAATTAAGACAAATTAGTAACCCCAAAATAAACACTTTTTTCAGAACGGCTTACTCAGACAAGGCCATTTTAACTTCAGCGTTATTTGATTATAAACGTATATAGCAGTAACAAACGCTGGGGGTAATAAGAGTATGGTACTAGCCTCGGTCAAAGGAATTCACTTAGTACTTGGGAAGATTTTCTTAGCTAGCGTCAACCACGAAAAATAGGCGTTGTTATAATAGACTAACGTGCGTGTTTCCGTCAATCTGCACACAAGCCGTTACTTTACCTGCGCGACGGTGCCACTGCGAACAAGATACTGGCTGGTCGTCTCTCTCTGCCAGTGTTACCAACAATGGTATAAAATAACTCCAACAAGGAACATAGTAAACGCAGCTAACGTAACGTAAGAGAGAGAGATTTTGGTCAGCGCTTAACATCGAAGTCTTACGCGCTGCTGGTGAGGGGCGACATGAGGCGAGTATGGAGCAGCGCCGGAATGAGGAGGCGGGGAAACGGCAGGTCCCCGAGAAAACACGCCGACCACCATCATCGTCCGGCACGATTCCCACATGCGAAAATCCGGGGAACGATCCCGCCGGGAATCGAACCCGGATAGGGTTACCAGACACTGAGAATAAGAAAGGAGGACACTCGTGTCAAAAAAGGACATTTCACAAAAAACGATGACAGTCAAAACATTGAATAAGAACCGTAAATATTTCCATAGATCCGTCATTGTTGGCGTCTGTAGAGACGCCAAAACACGAAATACGTCCCATTGTCTCAACAACAATGTCGATTGCATGAGAAGCAATTACATTTCGAATAAATACTTCTGCTTTGGTTCTAGCACATTAAATATTTCTTGCAGCTGAATCAATTCAGCTCTGGGACCCTTTCATGTATGCAATGTCTCAGCCTACTAAAAAGGCGGACATTTTTTAGCACCATGAAAATTCCGGCCGGACGCAAAAAAAATTCCTAAAAAGGCGGACATGTCCTTCTCCTGCCGGACGTCTGGAAACCTTAAGCCCGGATCGCCTTGGTGGGAGTCGAATGGTCTGACAATTCAGTCACCGCGCCCCCCCCTAACATAACGCTGTACGCTACAAAATTTACTTACTTTACAATGGTAAAGTATTTTTCTCTGTTAGGCCTCAGAAAAAAAATTGGAAACTAAAATCACAACTTGCGAAAGGGAGCGTAGATTGACTTTGTTATTTTTGTAACACTTTTTTTTTAATGACTGCTGTTCTTGAAATTTTTAAAATAATCGGATTTTTGCAGTGACTGAACGTCGATGTTAACGAATGTGTAGTATAAGTCACATGCAGTAATAACAGTATAAATTTCACTTTAGAGTAATGATACAATTCCTTCTAGTTTTGCCACTGTTCCTGTAGGTGTTACGTAATGAGGAAAGTTGACTTGGTCATAACTTACAGCCCCATCTACGAAGTACCTGTGCTAGAAACGGAATTCACGCTGTCCCAAAAAAATGACGTTATAGACGAAACCAAAAAAGTATTATTAAAAATAAACCTGCCATAGCATGTATCAAGACATTATTGCAGCATCCACCTGAAGAGGTTTCGGAACAGCTTTGTAAACTGAAAGCAGGATTGTCGGACCAGTAATCGAGCGCACGTTCTTCCGGATGGAAAATGTTTCAAATTATCGCTCCTATTGTTGATCATCCAATAATATATACAATGTGAAGATCTCCAGTGATGGGGATCAGACCATTCCCCTCTCACCAAGGCGATCCGGGTTCGATTCCCGGCAGGATCAGTTCCCGGATTTTCGCATGTGGGAATCGTACCGGAATATGCCGTTGGTCGGTGTGTTTTCTCGAGGATGTCCCGTTTCCCCCGCCCTTTCATTCCGGTGCTGATACATACTCACCTCATGTCACCCCCCAACGACGCTAAGGACCTCGATTTTAAGCGCTGACCAAAATCTCTCACTCACTCACTCCAGTGATGTGTCTAGATTAAAGTAAGACGACTAATCGAAGGTAAGCATATTAAATTTTGCAGGGAAAATACGGAAATGATGAAAATATTTTAAACAGTAAAACTGATTGTTACATACGCCAAATGATGCAGTAAATTCTTGATTGTTTTCTGCAATATACGTGCACTGGCCTTTCGCTAAGACAATTCTATTTCGACTACCAGCATCATCACTAAGCCTTTGTATTAGAAACCGGAACATTCCTTCGAATAGCTTTTTTTTTCTTCAGAGAATTTCTTTTTAACTGTCATTTCCTTGTTACTCGTCTCTCTGCTTTACCCTTACTTGTTTATTTTCAGTTCGACATTTATGAATTTTTCGCACTTTAACTCGTATTTCAGGCATAAATTGTCACTAAAATTTTGCTTCGATGAAATTATTTTAGCTGTCATAGTTTTTTCGAAATGACTCGTAAACAACAAAAATTTGGATTTCACGGTTTTACGTACACCAGTAAAACAAACTGATATACCAAACCGGAAAAATTTACAGTGAATAACGATGTTTTATTCTACAACATCTTCTGTATACAAATAAAACATTGCTGAATTATGAAATTTAAATTTTGAAAATTCAAGAATTTATTGTTTTTACGTGCGGGACGTTGTCGCCATAATAATCATTCACTGTATTTTTTTTTAGTTTGATGTGTCGGTTTGTTTAAGTGGCTTACATAAAATCGTAAATTCCGGATTATAACATTTACGAGTCATTACGCAAAAACTATGAAAGATAAAAAAAAATTCATAAGAACAAAATTGAGTCACGAATTAAAAAATTACGTTGAAAATTTATGTATACCGCGCCCTTAACAATTGGCCACATAATCGGTTTGATGGATATATTTCCTGCCATATAATATTTCCTGGCACATTCTGAACATCATAGAAGCCTTCAAACAAAATCAATGTCGCAAGTAGACTATATTATGTACATTGCATGACTATACTCATTCCGAAAGAGTCCGAATAAACACGATAACAGCGAAACTCCATTAGCTGTCATTTATTACAGCTGTTTCACGCGTAGTGCAGTCCCTGACACACTGACCTCATTAGTTATTTTCCACATGAACGAACAAAATCAGTTTTCAAACGGAAATGACACCCTTTCCAATGCAGTATTCACGTTACAATGGCTAGTTTAGGCTTCCAACTGACTATGTAAATTATTTTTCGCTATGGCACCACTGAGTCACCATTGACCGTAGCGACACTTGGCCGTACGACTGCTACTGGCTCCAGCACAGACAAATAATGAAATTTATTTATATATATTTACGTAATCATCATCTTGAAGCGAAAAGCAGCTGTATATGAGGAGCAAACATTCAAAACCATACATGTCCACCTTATCGAGTTGCAGAAAACGTTGAAAAAATTGAAATATCATAATAGTTACTAAGAAGAATCATGACACATCCAATGTTACAGCATTTTAATTTAATAAATCTGAGTTTATACTCGTGTGTAACTCGCCAAAATTATGCATAAAAGGTGTTCAACTCTTATGCGGAATTTTGAAACATGTTTGATTTTGAATGTTTGCTCCTCATAGATCCGACGGATTCAATAAATTATAGAGGATTTACCCGAAAACATATTCCTCGTCCTTCACCCTCTTAGAGGACGTATTTCCCAAAACCATTTAATCGCACTTAAGGCTTGTTTATGGATGTCAGATACACTGAAATGGTAACAGTCACGATTGCCTGTTGGATACGAGACATGTCGACGATTCATTAAAAGAATTTTTTCACCCATTCTAACCACTTTTCACTCCCATAGGTGTCGATTTTTGAAAAACCAAGAAATTGAGTTTTAGATATTTAACAAAGGATTATTCAAAAGTAAAAAAAATCGAGGCGATTATGACTCGAAATAACATTTCTTTAGTTTTTTTCCTCTTCGGAGTCGAATTTGGAAAAAATTCCTGAAGTAATATTTTGAGTATTGCAAGCATCATTCTGAAGCAAAGAGCATTTTGATACCGCGATTGTACGAATAACAGAAAACATATTTCTGGACTTTTCACCCCCTTAAATTTTCGAAGTTCTTAAATTTCGGCTTAAGAATCTTTGCTTGAGTATTCTGGGAGGCGGATACAGGTTACCAATACGTCTCGCCGGCCTCCGTAGCGTATTCGGTTAGGCCTAGCCTACGGTGCGAGAGGTCCTGGGTTAGAATCCTGGCTCGGGTATGAATGTTATGTTGCCCGTTCACCTGACTTCACCATAGCCGGTTCTTAAGAGTGCGTGATAGATAAATAAACGCTGAAAACATCAATTGATTCCTACGGTTTTTTTTTCGAAACCAATACGGATAAAATACTCAATGGCAATCCCAGGTAATGGTATTTGCCAACTTTATAAGTAAATATTTATCCAGAATTACTAATTCGTTACGCGTGATCTCTTGCACCGCAGTTAAATGCACGAGGTTCCGGCGTCAGAGATTGTGCCTCAGAAGTTCGTAACACTGGAAACAATTTTGTTTAAAACGTTGACTAAAACCATTGTCTAGGATAGCTAATTGGCTTCAAGAAACCTATAGTTATAGATTAATGTTTTTAGCGTTGAATTATGTACCACGCCCTCTTAAGGAGCGTCCCTACACAGCAGAGACCTGAGCAAGCGGCCGACGGAGTCTGAGAAGATGCACTGAGTGTGGAAACCAAGGTAGGCATTGTCCGGAGGGGAGTATCTGTGAGTGTAGAAGAGAAAAAGGGAAAGAAAATATGAAAACACGCTGTGCGTTTAGTCTGTTTTCTCACAAAAAAATTCGTTACTAAAGGGTTTTAATACAGATATGTATTCACAAAGGATGGCTCAGGGTTACTATAGTTAAGGTTATTTGCTTAATAGAAGAATACGTATTATATACGAACTTGTATATAATAAATTTTGCTGAAATCCCATTTTATTGTAATTGTACTGATATTACAGTATCAAAACTGTAGTAACAAAGATACGACATTTGTCTTTGCTTCAAAAAAGTTTTACTGTTATAGGTATATTTTTATTCGAGAAATTAGACTAGGGACGTTCCTTAGAACCTCGTTGTCAAAATGCCGTAAAACCTTCTCATCGCATCAAGGGCGTCTCAGTTATGACTTCAGACGTCAAGGTATGAGTACAGTACAATATGTACACTTGAGGCGCTTATGCGAATTCACTCGCTAGAGTAGAATAGGTTATCTCGGCCATGTGACCGGTTTTTTTTTTTTTTTTTTTTTTTTCGATTACAAGGATTTTATGAACACCTAGTCTATATTTTAGCTGAAGCTAACAAAAAAAGTCTACGAATTTTCTACAAGATAAATATATTGTCAAATACCGCGTCCGCAGTGCACTCTTAGTTTTAGCAGTTATTCGAGAGGCCAAGGGGCTGCGGTGGCCGAGAGGTCAGACCGCTCGCCTCCCACCAAGGCTATCCGGGTTCGATTCATGGTGGGGTTGGTCCCCGGATTTTCGCAGGTGGGAATCGGTTCGGACGATGCCGCTGGTCGACGGGTTTTCTCCGGAATCTCCCGTTACCCCCGCCCATTCATTCCGACGCTGCTCCATGCTAACATCATATCACCCCTCACCAGCGTTAAAGACCTCGATATTGAACACTGACCAAAATATCTCACTCACTCACTCGAGAGGCCAAAAATTTGAATTTTTGAACATGGGTATTTTTTCACTCGTGTTAAATTTTGAACACCTTAAACTTGAAATTTTGGCTGACTCACCCTACCCTCGTGAATTTTCATAAGCGCCTTTTAATGATTACTTAGATTGCTTTGTTAATATTGAAAAGTGGCAGAAAAACACAGATTATCTGGAACTAAAAAAAGTAACCAGAGCTTCGAAAGTGCTCACTTTATCCCGAACCAGTTAGGTTATAGGCTATTCGGGATAAACTGAACACTAAAAATTTTACCTATGAAAAATATCGCTAGCTGTTACTGCGTATAATTCAACATTAACTATGGTTTTCATACTGCTTGTATGGTTGGTAACGAAATTACGTAATATAGTTCCGTGTATGTTTCCATTTAAATACAACAATACAGAAATAATACCAGCCGAAATCTACATAACTGTATTTTAGTTAAATAATTAACTTGATTTATTAAACAGTGCCTATTCATACCGACTGTACAATTTATCTCACACGTGCAAACATCAAGTGACGTGTCAAGAGAGGTTATACACGTCCCGTCGCCGTCGTTAGCCGTTATGCGGGAAAGATACGAATTGGCTGAAAATAGAACTTTAGCAGGGCTTTGCTGGGTGCTCACTTTATCCCGAATCACCTATAGTCGGCTATGCGTGCCTTGGACAGCGAGGTCATTAGACACTGACATATAAATTTACACAAAGACAGGAACTGGATGGAGTCAACCATGGCTTTTGTTAAGAATCAATACCAGCATTCGCCTGTATCTACAGAAAATCGACATCAGGATGGCCAAAGTCAGGCATTGAACCCGGGTCCTGTCGAATGCAAGTCCAAAGTGCATCCGTTGCGTTACCTCGCTCGGTTACTGCAGTTTATGAAAATGATCGCATTTCTTATGGACTAGTTTGGCAAGGGAAATTTTACGCCTCTAGTTGCGCCGTTATCGGTAGGGGCCTAATACCATCGCTTCGCGTGCAAATTCGAACATTGTCGTAGAACAGATTTATCTCTACAAGCGCGGGTAAAAATTTTACTCCAAGGGGTGGAAATTCTCCCTTGCTCGAACTAATAACATTGACTCTGAGTTTCCTAACCTGGTAGTAAAATCAATCTTACTGCGGCTGGCATGGGTTGGGCCACGGTCGTAGAAGAACAGGTCTGGACTCTCGCCTGGAAACTGGACCCCTTGTTGTTTGGCTGTAGTTCACTAAGTTCACGACAATGCTATAGGTATTTGGCGCTGCTGTTTGGGCGGTCGGCTCGAATTCCGCCCCCTTCCTCCCCACTAAGATAAACAATTTATCAAAACGTATTTTTTATCAATTTATGAAATACTTCCTTCGCTCACAAATTTAAGAAAAAGCTCTAGCAATCTTTATTTACTTTATAATGTCAACAATGGAAAAAAATGGACGGAGTTTGAGTCCGACCGCCCGGAAAATAGCGCCAAAAAAATACGACATTCTCGGTAATTTGACGAACTACAGCCAAACAACAAGGGAATCAAGCAAAATACATTGTTAGATAGGCGAGTGTCCAGACCTGTTCTTCTACGACCGTGGGTTGGGCCAACAATCCATCGTAAATAAATTTAGGCACGTACGTTATTTAACCGACATGTTCCCTCAAAACTGCGAGAATCAAATCCCCTAGCAGGTTATTAATAATAATTATTATTATTATTATTCAGCATTGATCGCAGGATTTCGCGGCCATTGTCGCAATTTTCTTGGCATCTGGAGTTGAGCGGCATTTTGTGTTGCTTCTTGGACAACGTTTCGGCAGTCCTTGCAGCGGCCATTCTTAGGTCAATGTCATAGAAGCCAAGAAAATGAATTATTACTGTTTATTTATTATTTTATTTATTTGGTCATTTTACTTGCCCTCGAACACACAGTGTCTCGGTAGAGGTACACGGAGGAAAAGAGAAACCATCTCATCATTCGCCTGGAGCGATTTCGGGAAACCATGTTAAAACCAAAACAGGATCTCCTAGGCCGGAACTCGAACCTGGGTCCTCCCGAATGCCGGGCGAGTGTCTTGCCGCTGTTCCACCAAGATAAATAATAAGTAATCTCGTAAGGAATTATTATTCAATGAAAAGACTCAATTCTCGATCTCCAACCGAGAATGCCGGGAATGGGGATCACAATATCAAAATTCTAAGTCATAAACTGTCGACACATTTTTAACATTAATAATTTTTTTATCCAGTGAAAACAAGCGAGGTGGCGCAACGGTAATACGTTAGTATCGCATTCGGGAGGAACCGGGTTCAATCCCCAGCACCGGCAATCCTGATTTCAGTTTTCCATGGTTTCCCTAAATCGCTCCGGACGAACGCTGGGATGGTTCCTTAGTAACGGCCATGGCCGGCTCCTCAGTCAGCTCCTGTCATTATACCAAAGTTGTCTGTCACCGTCTCTATAATGACCTCGCTGTCGGTGAGACGTAAGGCCCACTTACCTTACCTTTACACAAGTGTTATTTAAACTAACGCCTCACATGCTCCATCATGGCTAAGGCTAACCGAAGGAAGATGGTGGTAGGAATGCCCTTCCTTTTGTGCAGACGACAAAACTTACTACATTTCAATACCAGCAGCAATAGTTATTCTCACATAATAAATTGTTCCTCTTTAGTCACCTTGGAGTTTAAAAAAACCTTGCGTCGCTGGGGCAAGTGACTAATGCAAAACCGTCAGTCCGCTGCGCCTTTAACGTATGTCTCCAAAAATAAATCTGTAAGGCCCGGTTTATACCATCAGTGGTTAGTGCTCTGGATAAAATCTATAATCCTGTTAGGCCGTAAATGTGTTTTTTAAACTCCTAATGTCGATAGCAAGAGAGTTTCTCTTGTTAGCTAACAAGCCGTGAGAGGGCTTGAAAAATACTTATGGACATGATCCATCATATCTACTGTTTTACGGGAATTATTTTTTAATCTAAACGAGAGCAAATATCGAAAAACCGCTGCACAATTTTCTTTAAAAAAAACTGTATACTTTGTTAACTAATTTTTTAAGACAAAATACACAATTCCTCCAGCTAATTATGGAAATAAGGCAATTCTCATTAATGAACTAATTAACCAAATCTATATAACTACTTATCTACAAAAAAATAGAATACATAGTAAAAACTATTTTAACAAAATTGTGCAACAGTTTTTCGATATCTGCTCTCGCTTAGGAACGAAAAAATAATCGTCTTTAAAGCAATAGTATTCGTGGATAATATCTTTAAAAGGAGAATAGCAGCTGGCGAGCGTGAGGTGATTTACAATTTGACAATAACACAGGCGGCAGTTCTGCGACTCATTTAAGTTAATACAGATATAATAAATATGCAAAGACGTATTAATTTGAGGTATTGTACCATGAAACGATAATTTAAAGTGTGAGATGCAGAAGGTAAAGATTCCACTTCGGCTAACTTTTGGGAAAATGAGAAAAACGTTTTGCTACTAAACTATTAATATAATGTCAAAACTTACAAATAGAAATTGGCTTGGTAGGACTTTAGAAAATTGAACATTAACTGAAATACATAGTAATACATTTAATGTACACAGTTATTTGCATTCAAAGTTGAAGGAATATTTCCCTTTTTAATCTCAATGAGTTGAGGGTACTTTCAGGTTCGATAAAACTATAATTTGCAGACAATACAAGTGTGTTTAATTACAATAATAGTATGTTCTATGCTATTATACCTACATTATCTGTTGTACATTCACAACATAATACTACTTTAACAAAGTAAATATTACTGCAGAGATTCTCGTGGCGAATAGCCAATCGTGTCATAACGCTGAGGTTAAGAAAGGAATTATATCATTTTTACAATTTATTTCAAAACACAAAATCCTATAGTGGTGTAAGGAATCATGGAATCTTTTCTTTCTTTACCTCAATCATCGGTGAAGCTACATAAAGTACAACTAGGCTATCTCAGTTTTACTTCGGTAAATGTGGAATGTTTTCCTTTTCCACCTCACCCATTCAATATTGTCACGACGGTAAGGTTCGGGAATTTTTTTTCTTGTCATCCATACTCAAAATATGTTATAGTTATTTTGGATTTTAATTTTAAAGAGTATTCAATTTTCTGGAAGTCACTTATTTGCATGTGGGTTTAGGGACGTCTAGAGTGTTCTGTCACAGTCTATCAGTTTAAGCTCTTTTTCATATTCGCTGTTCCTGGAAGCCTACAGAGGTTGTTGTCACTGCAGCGCTTGTAGATTCCTTTGTGGGCAGTGTCCCGGTAGTGCGCGCAGGCCGATGGCCTTGTGTTAGGTTGTAGATAGGTGAGGGGTGTGGTGATGGATGTGTCGGTATCGCCGGGCGGTCGTGCACTGTGGGTCCTTCTGGTACTTTCGGCGTGCAGCGGCCTTCCGGGGGCACTGAACGCCTCTGTCAACACTTCCCCGCTTCTCTGTCCCACATTAGTATCTATTGTAGGGCAGCCGCACGGGCAGGGTGTGTAGAACAGTACATTTCTGTCGTTCCAGTCCCGGACAGTCCCACCTCCCGTGATGTAAAACGTCGCTGACGAGTGAATGCCCTGTGGGACAGAGAGAGAGAGAAAATGTCGCGCCAGTCTGGAATGATCACTGATGATCATTCCAGGATGGTAAATCATCGTAGGTTCTGGAAGGTGCGACCATAAGGGTTTTAAATACCTGCCGGCCATGTTTTGGCGAGCTTTTGGACTTTTCTTTGAGCTTTTCTAGCTTTTCGAGCTTAAGCGAGCACGGCGATGCCCCGATGGGCGAGACGTAAGCCTAAGTGCTCGTGATGCCAGATGACGGGTTTCGGTCGTGTTAGTTTTTTTATTTAGTTTAATAAATGAGTAGATTGTTTGGATTAACTAGAGATGACTTCAAGTAGACCTGAGGATGGATGTGTCTTCGCTAGACATTCAACATCAAAACCATAAGTATTATTTTTATTATTATTTACTTTTAGTCTAATTAGTTTTCGGGTTCGGTTTTTATTATAAGTCACTGTCGTGTATTTCTTCACGCGAGTTTTCGTCGTTGGTCAGTACAATCACCATGTACTCAATGTGTCAGAAAAATGTAATGACCTTGAACTTTATTGTAATGACAGAAACCATTTTCTTTGGTATCGTTTCAAGCCATATCTTTTCAAAATGTAATACCTGTTCATCACAATTGTTAACGTATTTTTATACATTCACGCTTTAAATCCTTTTCCAAATTGTACACTTATTTTTGAATACCAATAATGTAATTTTCATTTTTGTATATTTTTATTTTCATCTTTGGTAATAAACACCAATTTTTTTAATTCATTATTTTATTTCAAGTATTCTGTCTGCAGTCCCCTTATTATTAATTTATAGCCCCTAATAGTAAAATATATAACTTAATTAAGCTACTTCAATAACTGTTGTTCGTGTATAACAAGGTCGACAAGGAATACATTAAGCACACTACAAGATAGGAGACGCGATCCGTATGGGTCGTTATAATCTGTGTTCGATCCACAGTAACCTCTCGCATCGCAGGTATGCCAAGCGGTTTAATTTCTTTATTTCAGTAAGTTTGTGGGTTCATGTGCTCTACCAAACATTAGTCATTTATCTGACTATAGGCTACAAGGTGGAAGTCTTTGTCATTATGTTGTTTTTATTTGGATTAAGGGACAAGGAACTACGTATTCATTTCTCCCACAGTTCTATTTAATAATTACTGAGTTCCTTTTGTGTTTATGGTTTATCATTTTGGTTCAGTCAATTGCTTGATTATTTATTAGTGATGTTTATTTGTATTCCATCCTTTAGTCCTAGCATAGCAGTATTCAGTTATACACACGTCCCCGACCTTACATCAATATTCATCAATTTAAGTTATTTCTCATTTCTTCTTTTAAATTTTTATTTTATTATGCCCAGTCTCCTAGCTCGTGACATATTTATGGCTGGAGTCACCGGATAAATTCTTCGGCGGTGGCCAAGCTGAGTGGTAGACGTGTTTGACATAGCTTTCTGTCTGACGACACTTCTGATTTAAATTATATTTTATTTAATTTACCACGCCCAGCCTCGTGACAATATTGTGTGCGAGTGTATGGACTGAGTTAAAGAGAAAGAAATAAAATGCTGTCAACGATCCCGTTCTTTGGTAAAACGTGTCTTTAAACAAGAAAATTCATGTACAGTATACAAACTGGATACACATATGTACGCTATGTGTATCCAGTGTTACTTGCAAATTTGATTGCCAATATTTAAAATAAAAATTGTGGTTATAATTGTGATTTCAGCCACATTGGCAATTAAAATATCTTATTTCTATAATAACATAATGTGGCAACTTTGTGGGAAAACATTACACCCATACTTTGCTCAGTGCATAATTTCCTTTACTTACTCTTTTAATCACAGGTACAATTCAAAATTTTACATAGTAACTTACTCATGTAAAATTCACACGTTGGCCTTTCTCGAAGTTTCTGGGAACTTAACGTGTCTATTCATTACTATTCCACATCGCATTTGTGAACGTTGTAATTTTTCGTTTGCACTTCAATAATAATAATAAGAAACATATTAGAATCGCACACTTGCCAATATCACCCACTTTTCGAGATAAAGTCACTACATTTCTAGTAACTGTATTGCCATCATTCACATAAAAACACCACAAAACCTCTTAACCATTGGTAGAATAAAAGCCTGTGATACGGCATGACTGAACACTTAATAACAAAATAACAGGACGTTTGCTAACACTATAATATACACTAGGTTCGTACATCCGGCCTTTAAGGGCAACAATGTAACTGCGGATAGTTAGCTGTGCTTTTGTGATAGGAGTTATCTGTATGATTAACTCGTTGCTACAACGTCGCTGTAAATAGGTCTTGCGAAACCCATTTTCAATCAGCATGCGGCCGCGTTACCAAGCTAGCTCGTCACGAGCCGCGGCAGTGTTGCCAATGCATCGGCATTCCATTGTTACTACTTCTTCACACAATAGTTTTTTTTGTGAAAGCCTGCAACCAATCAGAATTTGCAAAAGGCACTTTCAAGTCTGTTCGGCTTCCAAGTGCAAGTTCTGACAGTGTATGGTTTTTTTCCAAGTTTAACATTGTTCTTTCTGACCATCGCCATGGCCTCACACAGGAAAATCTACCAGTGAAATGTGTTTTAAAGTTTAAACATTATTAAAATGCGCTGATTGGACAATGTGTATTTATTAGTTTACATGTATGAGATTTTTTTTAAAATGTTGTGCAGTGCAATACTTTTTAATAACGTTCACTGATTATTATTTAGTAAATTAAGTGTATTAATGGATTCTTTACTAAATATGTCAACTATATTCATAACAGTGAAATTTTTTTTTTACATTTCAATTGCATAATGACAACACCGACATTAAACAACCGCTTTTCTAATTTGAAACTACCGCTTTTGCCATGTTCAAAACACCGAAATTTTCCAGACCCTAACTATTACAAAGTAACGTTGACGACAAATACAGGAGGTTACATAGAACGTGCTGTAACTATCTACAGTACACAATAGCAGAGCCTAGGTTCCACAAGCTAGAAACTAAGGCTCTTACTAGAAACGTATCCGTCATTGCCGCAGGCAGTTTCCCCTGATTTTGTAATCCGCCGATGATTCATGCTCACCTCATGTCATCCTCAACAGCAATCAGGTCCAAGACTTCTCCACTCTTTACAACAACAGTACCGCAGTCGCAAGAAAATTTAAAGAAAGAAGGAAACTGGGAAAAAAATAGTGAAAGAGAAAGAATGATGGAGACAGAAAGAATGAGGTAAACTGAGAGAATTAGTGTAACCAAAAGAATAAGGGTAACTGTAAGAATGAGGGACACTAAAAAAGAATCAAACATTGAAAGAATAAGGTAAACTTAAAGAATTAGGGAAACTGATAGAATGAGGGACACATCAGACATTGAAATAACTAGGGAAACTGAAAGAAAATTAGGGACTGGCAGACCTCTCATTCTCTGTCTTATAGTAACCTAGCCCGTCTAGGCATTTGGAGTGTTTGAATGGCCAGTTGCATTGTGTGCGAGTTGTAATGTACCGTTTGAGAGAAATCGACTGGTGCTCTATTGTACCGAAACCAAATATTATAAGTGCGTGATAAACTCGCGCATGTCTACCGTGCTACCGGCTTCCGGGAGTGGGAAAATAATTAGTTCAAGACTCGGGCGGATACGTTTTTGTACGCTGCCTGTAGCCGCGATTCGTACATACGAGGCGTGGCCTGCGAGATAATAGTTCAAAAAACTCTTACTAGGTTTAATTATCAAGCTTCCTGACACGATTGAAACCACTCGCAGGTGATACCGGCCCGCGACAGCACCTCTGCCCTCTTCCGGGTGCTCGCGGCGGAGTCCCAAAAACTTCCAAAATTCCTGCTCTCGCGGCTCTACCGCGCCAAAAAGTCGTTGACCAATCAGCCCAGCAGCTTCCAATCGCTAGGCCACGCCCCACGGTTAACGACCTCTCGGCTGCAGACCACGTCACCGTTTATTTTCATTCTTTTCTTAGGTAACAAATAAAATTAACACAATATACCTTGATTACATTTAATATTACATATGTAATTGCCCTTACTTATCTCTAATTGCCCATAATATTATAACTTAATAACTTATTGGGCACAGCCCTGATTGGCTGTTTGTTGGCAGGGGCGGTCCTGTGTTCCCAGCCCCCAGGCATAAGGCGGAAGGGAGAAGACGTCTTGATGGAGGGGGGGGTCATCTGTAGCGGCCCGCAGCGCCACGACAATGGTGCGAAGGCGACACTTCCCCTTCTCTCAGAGACATAAGCCTCCCTCTACCCTAGTGTATGATTTACAAATACCGTTATCTGGACCAATTACAAGACCACTATTTTATTACATTTAAAAAACATATTTTTAATTATATGTAGGTGCCAATGAGGCCCTTAACAACAGGACTATGTTGATGAAGGGGGTGGAAGTAGGTAGACAACAGGTGCATCCGGGAAGATGGCGCACGTGTATGTGATACTAGAAAAATTTAAAGAAAACTTGTCTCAGTACCATTATTTACACTTATTTATTTCTTACACATTTCATACAGTGTTTAACCTCCCATGTATGCTCAACTGTGGTAGAAACTATACTTATTAGGACAAACATTCCACACACACAGAGACATATAAATTCACACACACACACACATAAGGATGTGCTTTAGTTTACAAAGTTGCTTTTTGCGTGAATACATTTATTATCAGCTCGCAGTTACTGTAGACATAAACCATACAAAACAAGATATCCTTAAAATGGACAGCAAATAAGGAGAACATTAAATTAGAGACTTTATATTAATTACTAGCATACAGATATATACATGTATCATGTAGCTTAAAAATGATTTTATAGAGCTTTACACGATATTGTTTATTTCTCCAAATAATGATACATGTTTCGACAGTCTATTCAGTTGAGGCCTGCAAATTTCACGTTGTATTTTGTATAGCAGAATAGACTAAGTTGTTGTTCAGGCCCTGGACGTCTTCCATTAGCGTACGAAGTCGTGGCTTGCAGCAAGGACTGCTGTTAGCAAGAAATACATTTCACAGAGTGACCAAACGCATACATTGCAATAAAATAGTAACTTAGGTAAAAAATAAGGGGTCAGTGGTCAATGACATTACAGTTTGTGTTCAAGAATGTACAGGTCAAAAAAGTCTTATAACGTTCACAAACAGTAAGTTCATTTTGCATGTCTCCGCCTATCAGTACAGTACTAACACAACTTCATAGTATATATATACGTAATATAGCTGAACATTTTCTGTTGTTAGTAAATTATGTTAACAACAAATCGTAAGATGTTAGAAAAGTAAAAATGTGTCAATTCAACAGCAACAGATAGCACACTTACAACGTACCCCAAAATAAGAATAAAGAAAAAGCTTTGCAAATGTTTTGTGTTCAGAGAAATAACATTACTATCAATTTTGTTATTACTTGAAGCAACTGTTGCAAATTCGTCTGAGAAAACCTTGTCTAATACGCCTGCCTCTCGAGCGTACCACATGAAGCGATCCATAAACGCGGTAAAAGGACAGCTATTGCGAAACTCGATAACAACGTATACAGAGAAAATACTCTGCTCCACTACGTGTAGTAATGGCCTCGTATCTGTGTAGTACAGTGGTTTGCTCATTTCGTACTTTGACAATGTCGTAGATTGAATAACACATATGTTCCTGTGAGTAATTGTTAAGTGGAGTCCTTCTTCCACTGTGGCGATTGGCATTAAACGATTTATTAAGGTTCTAAATAGTTTATTCTCCATATCTAACTCTGTGAATACGGTGCTAAGGTCTAATACGATATTGGACCCAAGAGTATACGGGAATGTTACATACAAACCTAGACGACCAATTTCTTCTATAGTGTTAATGTCATGATAATACTGAGGTACTGTTATGTAACTGGTAAACGACCCGGAGTAAGCATTGTTTATTACGACGTTAAAAATCATAACAGAAGCTAAGAAGAATCTAAACCACGTATAAGTGTGCAGATGGTGTGACATTCCTAGGAAGAACAGTCTGAATAACTCCACACCGTCTAAAGCATTCTTTGTAACTCTCGTTGAGTAACGAGAGTATAGAATCCCGAACGTAACGAGCGTAACGTAGCAAGACATATAAAATATCCATAATGGATAAGAAAACGGCAGCACAAGGGTCAGCCATTCTGGTACTGGATGGGCCTTTGCTACTATGAAAACTAATTTTTCTGTCATGAACGGGTATATTGAGTTACGTAAATTATGTCTATGGAGAACTTCAACTGGTTTTGAGACATCTAACGATCCATTTAAATAAGTACTTGGCAAAACCCACTGTGACAGATCTGTCAAATCTTCTGGTTGAGTAACAATGGCAAAATTACCTGGCTTTGTGATAGTTTCTAATACTTTACCCAATATTCCACCAAGTGTTTTCTGACCATTTTCTTTTGTCACCTCGTAAACAAAAGGTGGATAGTGATACGCGGGGCATTTAAGTGGATACCCTCTACCATCAAAGAAAAAATTTTTGGTCAGAAGTTGGTTGTTTCTTACCGTAAAGGTTTTCCCCGATCTTAGAAATGGATCGAACTGTTTGGCGACAGCGCATTTTTCTGGTTTAGCACACTTAGTAATAAATAATGAATTTAATGTTTCGTATTTCATCCAACTCGTCTTCAGTAGTGCAAAGGTGATGTCAGTGAGGATGTCAGTTAAATTTGTGTCAGCAAATATGACCAAGGACGATGATTCCCACAAGGAAATCTTTGAAGCGTGTTCCAGGTGACGGATGAAAACATCAGTGTCACGGCTGTCAGACATAATTATAAACGCTGTGTTTTGCTGGGGCATGGAAAGATTCCAGTTCATAAACTCGTTGAAGAAATACACTGCCTGTGTCGCTGCTGAATGCAGTGAACTGATTATGAGGTCCTGTGTGCTGTAGTTGTTGTCATTGCTGTACAACAACAGTGCTCGCACGTTTTCCTTCAGATGGCTGTGGATTATTGACGTAGCTTCCATGGCGTAATTTTCTGTTCTTTTTTCTTCGGCGTCTTCATTGATGATGTCCGATAAGTATGAAGTCGTAACAGTCAGGTATAATAAAGCCAGAAACATAGGATACATTAGATTTTCAGCTGAAAGAAAACATACCATTCGTTTTATTAAACATAGCAAACTAACTTCTAACTATCATTAACATAAAGCAATTAAGTTATTCTTAAGAGACATGGATCATGGAAAAAGACTCGACTCCTGTTTGTTATTCTCTGCCATTTCACTAGTACCACTTCGTAGTTAAATGTTTTTGTTTAGCTTGTAATGGCCCTTTCACACAATCAAATTTTGCTCCAATTTGCTATCAAACATTTTGATTTCAATCTCTTGAATGTCATGTGACGCCATGTTGACGTCATAACCGCGGCCATTTTGTCTTTCAATTTTATTGAATGTCGTGAATTTCGTCAAAGATTTCCATTTCGAATAGGTATGTTTGAATTTTTTTTAAAATCGAAATATTTTATAATGGAGTAGTGGTTTTTCTGATAGTATTAATTCGAATAACATATTAGTTGAGTTCTGTATACGAATTTAACCATATTTAAAGTAAAACCGAGCATTAATTATTTTAAATAGTATATACAAAAGTAGTAAGAAATGTTGTAATAGCTAAATCAAATATTTTCGTGTCGTGCGAAGTTAGTAGATAATATAAAATATGTAAATTATTTATTTTGTGCATAATTTGTTTACAAATCGTTAATAACTCATCCAGTGGTCCCTTCAATCTTTATTGAATAGAGTTCTTGAACATACATGCTATTCAAGAAATATTTGCTCGTGTGAAAGGGCCTTAAGTATTAGCGTAAAAAACTACTTTGCATGGTATATGTTAATAAAAATGTTTGAAACTAATTTGAATAATAGTAGCTTGTGTTTCTTGTTTTATTAGTCTAGTACCCTGTGTCTGGATTTTATTTTCCCATCACCAATCACCTCGTGTATTACGTACGTTCCGTGTTTTTCATAATGTTATTTAGTCTTCGTAGACAGCTAAAAACGGAGACATGTATTTTTTAATGTAGAATGTTTCAAAAATGTTCATATGCTTGGAATGTTTTGGACCTCGTAAGGGCCAAGCAATGGTTCTTGTATACATGTAAGGTTTACGTCAATACTATCAGCTTATCACATGTCAAGTGTGACAGTTCCTGTCTTTATGTGGCATTTCTGCAGGCTCCGTGTTGTTTAACACTTGATAAAAATTTATTCGTGACTAAATAGGATTTTAAACTCATGCTGTGGAATATAAAAGTGTGTCCGGACTATGTTTATATGTGAGACGTTCTTTGCTAAATTTATCGTAGAGTAGAGCGTACCTTCATCATTGTACCGAATGTCTAGTACTCAAATAATTCAACGTAGTACCCAGGGTATTGAAAAGAAACTACAATGCCCATAATATTTTTCTTGTTTAGGGATATTTTCATTTGTAAAATTATATTCTCGGTAGAAGTATGTTACCTACCTTTGTCGATTTTTGTATTATAAATTTGGAATTTCAGAAATAAAAATATTGAAAATTTTTTAAATACATTTTGATCTTACTGCAAATTCTTACCCAGAAAATGTTAATGAAGAATGAGTGCGCAAGTCAATGCAGCAGCCACCAAATTTAAACGGCAATAATAATATAACATCAAAAATTAAAACATCTGAGAGAAACAAATGAACAAGTGCACCGAATAAGACTCTATATCTAGTGTAAGTATAATAACAGTGTCACAAAACAAGTTCACGACGCACATTTGATTCCCAAGTGAAGTATCATAGTGTGGGGTAACTGCCGCCCATCGTCTTGCGTCTTAACCACAGGCCGCATAATTTTCAAAATGCTAATGTTTGTATCGGTACGTTCTCTACAGTATCTTATCTAAAGTAGTCTTGATTCTATATCTACAGCAGTTTATAAGATTTGCTAGTTTTATAAAATGACTTAACAGGTTAAACAAAAATTCATGTGTGCCTTTGGGAATTTTTTGTGTGTAAAATAGAATTTGTATAGGCCTACAAACAATTACCAACATAATTAATATTGGTGCAAATCGATCAAAAATATTCCGCTGTCATCATAAAAAGGTTTTAGTCATTTAAAGAATAGTTAACATTATCTTTCATATTTTAACATATGTGCTAAACTTGCAGTTGCTCTAAATATGTTCGCACCTCGGGCAGGGCCACTTTGGTGATTGGAGGATATGGGTTGGGGGTTGGGCTGGCTTCTCGACTACCGACAAACCCGTTAGTCAACGGCAATGTCTGCCACGTTTCTCACAAACGAAAAATCTATGACCGAACCAGCCAGAGATCGAATCCTGATCGCCTAGGTGGAAGACGAGAGGGTCTAACCCCTCGACCACCGCGGCCCCTCTCTCAATATATGATACGAGAGCTTTAGTTTTTCTGGAACACTATGTAACAAAATGGCGGCATGAAAAAAAATACAAGTAGGCTTACGTTTAAGGCATGCACTTGGCAATTTATCACATACGAAGGGCAGGGGAAATTGGTAGATATTGTGATCTGACATAAGATACCTAAACGACCATCATTTACAAAATGTTTCTTAACCTGTTAAAACAAACACAGGGGAAGACCAGAAAACTTAGAAAATTTTTAATGCGCGGTGACAGCTGTGAGCAGTTGGCAGCGCCGCAAGACTGTGCGAATGAGGCAGAGAAAACCTCCATTTTGTAATAATGTAACAGTGGAGTGGTTCATGGCGTGCATTTGCCGTGAAGGTGTTTTACAAAAACGGGAAAAGTTTGACTGCTGCGCGTAGGGAATTCAAGCGACA
This sequence comes from Medauroidea extradentata, assembly GCA_003012365.1. Taxonomy (NCBI): domain Eukaryota; kingdom Metazoa; phylum Arthropoda; class Insecta; order Phasmatodea; family Phasmatidae; genus Medauroidea; species Medauroidea extradentata. Next base: position 92,836 of record PNEQ01098527.1, read on the forward strand.
CTTTAATTTATGATGTTATGATCTTGTTCCATCGTGACATGTTATCATAACATGGGTTACCAGTTTATCTTTGAAAGAACTGTGCAATGGGAGTGCATGACTGAATTTATTTGCTTGGACATACTCCATTGCGAAATATTTCGCAATGGAGTATATCCAAGCAAATAAATCCAGTCATCGGTTACCAGTTTCTTGGAGAGGGGTAGTTGATGATGGTTCTGGTGTGCCCAATACCAGCACTTCTATTCGTTGGCGTAGCCACTGACATGCAAATGTGCTTCGCACCCAAGTGTAGCCACGGGTAGGGAAGGTACGAGCGCTAGTGTTCCGAGGTCGCTGTGTGAAGGTAGTGGAGGGGAACGCCTTGTAGCCTGTCAGTGAGACACTTTTTCGTTATTGAAGTTAGAATGGGGCTGAAAGCGAGAAATTCTTAATTATGAGTTAAGTTTATTTTTAAAAGCAACACTACCACATTAGTTTCAACGTTGTTCTTTTGTTGTTAGTATGAAATGTGTTGCGCATTAAAAGGAGTCTTCACCAGTATCGAATTTCCACCTTTGATGCGTGGAAACTGCGTAGCCATAAGAGCCAGTGTCCCATGCTTGACGAGAAGCATCTCGCCTCTATACACACACGCCAAAACTGGCATGCAAGGTTTTCGTTGTTATCTTTTTCCTACTGAACTCTAAGCGGTGACCACACATTTTATTATTTGGATGGTATGGAACTTTGCGCTTTACGAATGCGGGCAATATTTTCGGAGTTATATTAGTCTAAAAAAATTATTTTTAGCCATTTTGAGAGGCCCAAATATCATGTTTCTAACAAGCGTACTGAATTTTTGAAAACATAGAAGCGTAGTTTCTAGTGTGCGTTATTTTTGTAGATAAACATAATATGAACAATTTAAGCGGTTTTGCGTAAAATAGAACACGCGTAACATGCTGCAACCCCGTCCATGTGCCAGTGGAGGACTCCTTGTGAGTTAACGTGCTTGCCCTGGAAGCCAAGACATCTGGCTGGCGCTCAGAGCTCCATTATCTTAACTGACTGAGAGGCTCTGTCAGGATAGGATAGTAAATTACATACAGTCTTCCTTTAGTCAGCAGATTTTTTCGTCCTGGTTTCTTTTTTCTCCACTATTCAAGGAGTGATTTTATATGTCCAATGACTAATTCGGAGAAAAATTTAGTTAATATGTGTTTTTCCGTTAACATTTATTTGTATGGAAGGTAAAAAACTCAAATATACACAATATAGATATGCTACGAGGGAGAGAGCTAAATATTGTGTTGAATATATTTCAGCATACATCATGTCACCCCTCACCAGCGCTGAAGACCTCGATGTTAAGCGCTGACCTAAATCTCTCATTCCATCTGACGAGATGGTACACACTGCTTGTCACGACGGCCAGGCTACTTGCTCGCTGTTGGCTGGAGGTGTGTAGCGGGTCGAAGGAGAGTAGGAGGGTGAGGTATGTAAGAGAGGGGGACAACTGTAGTTCACATATTTTCCGAGGACACACTTAGGTTTGTCGAGCAGTAGTAGCTTCGATATGATCAGGTGTCTGTTGTGTGCGAGCTGCTCGTACGGGTTTCTTCTTGAGTTCTGGACCCGTCTCCTCGAAACTGGTAAATTATGTTTTTATAGCGTGGCACGATGGAGCACGATCCTGACGTCCTAAATTGAAGTGTCGCCGAAATCCTGTGTGATAAGAATCCTGTCCATCGAGTCATTTATGTAGAAAATTTGGCAGTATTCACATTCAGTGATGCATCTTCCTTAATTGGTTACCATTCTTCAAAATTACGAACATAAGATGCTATTATTACTATGTTAACGATTTACCACTAATATTTTACTCAAACAATCGTTAGTGAAAACTAGATAAATGGTAACGGAAACATCGAATTAACTTAAAATATTTGTAAGGATGAGATTTTAAAAAAATGTTTTACAATACAAACGTTTTATTATATTCACGTGGTGTTTTTCTTCGAAGCAGCGATTCTGCAACTCTCTATCTATTTAATTCCAATGCATTGACAACGATTCGTCGAAATATAAAGTTTAGATTCAAACAATCATACATGTCAAAAACATTTATGTATTCTAATAACGGTATCTTCTAAAATTTTCTCCATACAACAATATTGAATTAAACGTTCAATTGTTAAACTGTCAGAATACAAAATTTTGTTCGAATTGTTTGCATAATTCTCCAAATGTGAATCAAAACTATTACCGGTATTTAGTTGCAGCTTCCTTTCCAAACAATTAGGTTTTTTTCTTGATATATATTGGTCATTATTATCATATGTGTAAGATGATTTACATTTATTTAGTGCTACATAAGTTACACGATTAAGAATTCTGAACATGTTATGCTTTTTGCTTACTTGGGACATATCTTGTGATTTTTTTAATTTATGTGTTAATTTGTGAAATTAGATAGCACGATGTGTATATTAAACTGTTGTAAGCACGCAATTTTAAGTTTGTGAAACACAAAAAAACTGTTATACGGGTTTCTACTTTTGTATCTACTGTGTAGTCAATACAATCGAAGTAGCCTCAACAAACATTGTATGGCAGATGAATAAATAAACATTCTGTACTAAATTTCGGATACTGTTTTACCAATTAAAACAAAATTTTATGTTTTGACGCTTAAAGATTTTAACTTGAAGGTCATGTAGGTTTTACTGGTGTGTGTGTATATATATATATATATATATATATATATATATATATATATATATATATATATATATATATATATATATATATACGATAATTTTTGTAAGGATGTGAATGCCTGACGATGAACTATAAGCTGGACAAGATACATGTAATTGATATACGGATTGTTAGAAAAATAATGGGTGCAGTACAAAGTACAGATAGTTGAAAAAAGAGAAGTAACGAGGATTTTACGAAGATGTAGAGTAAATATCAGAGGTAATAATAAAATGAAAATTAATATGCTTTGGATACCTCTACCGAATTAATTTAAACAGGCGTACAAAACAAATATTTAAAAATTTCTGGAAGAAGAAATCGACAATAATATGGATCATAGACAGAAGAAACGACTGTAAAGAAACATAATCAAAGAATCGGAAATAACAAAAAGAAAATTTTTTAAGAAAAAATACAAATTGGAAAGCTTTCAAGGCAGAAGAAATAAGAAATCGGGGAACAGCATGAACATAAAAAAGGAAACAACACGGGGGTAATAAAAAGGAGTACTAGAAAAATTGGAAACAACTACAAAGAAATAAGGGGATGGAAGGGGTTACGTAATCCAAGTTGGTCAATACGAAGACAAAAAAAAATATTAAGAAAATTACAATAAGCTATTAGAACTTATACTGAAAACATTAACGAATTCTTACATCAATTTTTTCTGTGGATATTTTAGTGACTAAAATAAATAGCAAAAAAAGATAGTTTTGCTGATAATACATGTTGATTGACCATGAAAATTATTCCTAATTCGATGACATTTTGAATGTCACTAAGTTATATATCACATAAGTAAAGCAATAACCTACTTTCGCTTATAAAATGTTTGCAGTGTGTCAAGACGCATGTTATAAAATAACCTCAACTGGAAGAGCGCTAGTAGTATTCAGGTTTGCTAGTAGTGTCAACTCTTCAGACATCGAAAGCAATATGCGAAGCAAATTTTATACACATGTATGCGAAAACATTCGAGAGTAGTCAGCAGTTAAACCTCTGTAACTGCTCTATATTATTTAAATGTTGCTTGAAGAGTGAGATTTATTGTGGCATTTAAAGTAAATTTACATGAGTCTTTGTTGTGGATCTGACCATTAGAAACAAATTGTACTTTTGGATTAATATTATTCATTAAGTCAAATTAATTAAAATTATATACTACCACGACTACTAGAAGAAAAATTTATTTTATCGCTGGTTTCTATCTAAAAATACCTATAGTTTACATTGATGGTCGACAAACAGCTGGTAAGTCTACTGCTTATCTATAAGCAGAATATGTTCATATGTATTACTATTACTGTTACTCACAAGTCCGGCCTAAAAGGAGAACGTTCAGTCAAACCTTCTGGAGCTCTGGCGTTGTCTGCTGAGTTTCATGCAGAAAGCTATATATTGATTTTCTCTGTTCAATAATCCAGCGATAACCAACAGGAAAATAAAATGAAAGTGCACATATTGTGATTATCGTGGGATCGTTCATACTTAAATGGCTGAAAGGTTCTAATGGTTGTTAAAACCTTTTCGCTGTAATACTGCAAAAACGCTATTTAAATTCTTATTATTTAACAAAATAAGTAGTTTACGCAACCTGGACTCCATGTGTATTGAATACGCGGTAGCTCTGAGAATAAAAAAAAAACGTAATATAGGCCTACATGGTGTGTGGTTGGGTTTTAGGATAGTATCCTTATATAAAGCGTAATGCACTATGCTCTCCTACCTAGAGAAACTATTGAAACCACTATTGTACTTAATTCTACTACGTTTTCCCGCCTTCAGACTGAGGGACTAGCGAGATGCCTGTCGCCCGTCTGGTCCAAAGGATGAGATGAGGTGAGCGTGGAGCAGCGACGGAATAAGAGAGAGAGAGAAAAATTGAAGTTCCTCGGGAAAACCCGTCGGCCAACGTCCGTCATGTTTCCCACACACGAAAAATTCGGGACTGGGCCCGCCGAGGATCGAACCCGGATGGCCTAGGTGAGAGGCGAGATGTCTGACTCCTCGACCACCGTGGCCACTTATTGAACTTAATTGAGAGAACAAAATATAACGTTAACTGTACAAAATATGAAACAAACATTCCAGCAAAATACGTAGTTAATCTGAAGGAAATATTTATGCCTGACAAGAAAATATTTTTAGCAACGTGAAAACGTCTAGTTGGCCCAACAAAGCCTTTATGTTTGTGTATTCCTTGGTGCGCATTAGCAACTCGAGAACGTTTACCAGTTTCTGTAGCAATTATGATTAAATCAATACTTTAAAGCATATACTTAATACAGCTATTACAAACTGTCCAAATAAAATTAATTGGTATATAACTTAATTTAATTAATAAATCAATCTGCTGCCATGTGTACGGGTAAGTTATACAAAGATGAGAGAAGTAGAATTAAAACCTGATTGAATTCACAAAAAATGCTTTGCCTACCTAGCTTACAACGAGATAGGTAATATTGTTACATTTAATGAAGGGATGATGTATACTCAGATTAGCACTGACTGCACACGAACCATGGACGTGTGGTATTGAAGAAGCACTGGCCCAGTTAACAGGCAGAAATCGTTCTTCATTAGGACGAAAGTCGTCGTCAGAATGTAACTTTAGATGAAAAATCACACTTATTTGTAAGTTAACTTGCATTCACAGCATTTCCTGCAGTGATTCACTATATTTGTATAGTTGAGAAATAATCTTGAACTTTAGGGTGTTCGTGTTCACTCGCATTGTTTGCATTTCTTCCGAGCCATCTAATTAATCCTTACATTTGGTTTCGTTTTCGAACTTACAATTTTAATGTATTTTGCATTTTTAGTGAGTAACTCAGCACAGTTGTGGGTGTATAAAGTCAAGGTGCTAAATTGTTGATTTAAGGGCGCGGTCTACCGCAATTTTCATCATCGTTATTTTATTTTGTATGTGTACCAGATATTTTTTTCTTGTTTAAGACACAAAATGTGACTAAATTTGGCTCTTATGAATTTTTTATCTCTCATAATTTTCGTGTAATGGCTTGTTAAAGTCATATTTTGCATGTTTCCGTTTTAACGACTACACTAAAACCAACTGATATACCGAACTCAAAAAAATCACAGTGGATAAAGACATTGCAGGCTACAATGACATGCTCATATAATTAAAGAATATACATTATTTGTATTTTTAAGAAAATTATTGAATTTTTTAAATTTTTATTTTCGGTTTCAGCAAATTTTTTAAAATTCAAATAATTTTTATTCTTTAATTTTATGGGCATGACATTGTAACCTGCAATGTCTTTAACCGCTGTGATTTTTTTGAGTTTGGTATATCAGTTGGTTTTAGTGTAGTCGTTAAAACGGAAACATGCAAAATATGACTTTAACAAGCCATTACGCGAAAACTATGAGAGATAAAAAAATTCACAAGAGCCAAATGTATTCACATTTTGTGTCTACAATAAGAAAAAAAAATATCTGGTACAAAATAAAAAATAAAAAAAAATTAGTGATGATAATTGCGGACGACTGAAATATTCAATCGTCAATAAAATCTGAACTACTATCAAAATTCGGTGATATTTTTTGCCGAGTATATATTTTATCAGCGTACGTTTATTTATTTAACAATATGCGGTACTATGCTCTAATTTCAAGTGAAAAAAATAGAAACTGTTTTTAGAAAATAAGGGCTTGAAACCACAAAATCTACTCAAATGAAAACTGACACTTTTATAATTTTAATATGATAATATCTAGGCATCTATAATAACCGAATCTCAATAATACTCGCGTTTTGCTTGGAAAATATTTTTTTTAGTAGCCGAAAATCTGTGCGCGAGAGGTTTACGTTTCATGTTGGTAGTAGTTTTTTTTTAAATATTAAGTCATAGTAACGTTTACCCTAGCGAGGCGAGAGTTTGGGATGATTATTAATTTAATTCATGAGTTAGAAGCGCTCCGAAGTCGGGTTTTCTTTTATTAAAAGTTTAAGTTTGCGCAAATTTTAATTTTATTTACTGTAAGTTGTAATTCGGAAATGCCAGTTCCAAGAACCTTAGATTATTCATACCAAACGTCGTATATCAGTAATTGTTTTCAGTCCTGTTTTTTATGTAATGGTTTTTTTTCTACGTCTCCGTTCATTTTAATGTAAGTCCAAGTTAACTGTTCACCGATTTATACTTTTAATTAATTGTAATCTTCGGTTTGAGGTTGTTCAAGTGGGGAAAAAATCATAATTTTATATTTGTATGAAATAGTTTTAGTTTTGTACACATTACTTGAGAGTACATTTACCTCTAACGAAAAAAAATTAGCTCAGCCAGTTTTCCCGTAGTGTCACTTCAAAGTCAAAATTTGCATATTTTTACTTCATACAAAACTTGAAAACCAGTACATATAATGAAATGGAAAAAATCTCATCAAAACTACACGTCACCATCTACGGCTTGAAGCATATACAAACCCATTATAAAATATTTTTGTGTTTAAAATACATTTCTAAAAGTCCCAAAAAATTTTCAAATTTTGAAATTTTTTATTTAACATAAAAGTTTTTTGTAACAGGTTTTATATGCTATAAGCCATAGACCGTAACGCGTAGTTTTGATGTGATTTTTTCCATTTCATTATGTTAACTGGTTTTCAAGTTTTGTATGAAGTAAAAATATGAAAATTTTGACTTTGAAGTTCCGTTACGGGAGAACTAGATGAGCTAATTTTTTTCCGTTAGAAGTATATGTAGTCGCAAGTAACGTGTATAAAACTAACACTATTTCATTAAAATATAAAATTATGTTTTTTCCCCACTTGAACAACCTTAATTCAGTATAAGTTCCTACTAGTTTTATTTGCAATTATTTTTATGACACTTACTAAATGTTGACGTTTTCTATACCCCTTGTCTCATGTATGAATTTTTCCCCACTTGGTCTTTAATTATTTAAGTTCTGTGTTTTGATTTAAGGTTAAGACAAATTGTAAAATTCATATATATCGTCTCCATGCAAAGGTATTCCGAATAATTTAGGTAAATCATCTTGCAGTATTCAGAATTCATTCAGCTATTTTATTTATTCTGTTTTCATGTCATTTTAGCCAAGTAACTTTGTTATGCCCCTTAGTTGCTACGTTTCCCCATAAATTTCGCAGTTTTTTTTAGCCGTGTCGATATCTTAGCACGGAGTCCTACAAATTCAGCCGTGGCCATTCCATCGCATTTGTCTTTGAACTTGCCCATAGTCTTGTTCGCTGGAGAGCAGCGTGGATGGTGGATGGGGTAGCCAATGGTATCGAACTCGTCTGAATACTTTGCATCCACGTACAGGACCAGGTAAAAATATTTTGGTTCATTGTATCCATATACAGATCATAACTCGTGAAAAATAATTTTTCAAAAACAAATGAAGAAAATTTTAAAAAAAAAATTACACATAAAAATGAAAATTACATTTAAACGAATGTGGTTAGAGATTAAATTAATTACCTCATTGCATCTGTATTCACTGCGAAATATCTCATCTTTATAGGAGCATTAGGTTTACTATAAATAAATTTCCTAAAATAGTTACATTTAATTTTTATGTTTTATTATACACACATTATAGAACATGGCATTTGTGTTGGATGGAAATGTCTTAAGAAGCAGTGTCTGCTAGTTAAACAGTTTTTGGTACACATATTACTTTTTTTTTTTTTTACAGCCGAATATATTTTTTAAGGAAAATCAATTCCAGTCATCTTGTATGAATGATATTTTCTCCAAAAACTGGCACTATTGCGTTTTTCATTGTGTAGGTTGGCAGAACATGCGTCTGAAGCCACTGCGTTGGCTAACCAAATAATTCATTTCTAACAAGAAATTATAGGTTAAGAAATTTTAGAGCACAGCGCAAGTGTGGCAGTTTCCAAAACATATAGGCTATTACGTGATCGCGTTGTGGGTGCAAAGAGTAGAAACTAAATAAAAAATAAATTTGTAAAATTGTTTCTTTAAAGTCCATTTAATTTACATTTAAAATATATAACAATAAATTGACATATTAACACTTAAATACACAAACTATTCATTAATAATCATTCGAAACAATCGTTATTGTTACGTTCCCCATTTATTCAAATTTGTATTTCCTTCTACGCGCAGCCAGTAGCGGTAGAAAAGAGGGGACAAATGAAAACACAGTCACACTCCTATAATAATATAGGTCGACACCCTAGTTTGACGCATTCAATTAAATAGTTGTTGATTTCCTCTCGAATCAAGAACATTATAATATTAAAACGAACGAAAAGGCATTCATGGATCATATTATCAACTGATGATGATATGGGTCTTGCACTATTACGAGAGTACGAGAGCATTAAATGGAAAGTTGAACAAATGTGAGAAACAGTTCCTAACTATTCATATAGAATAGCTGCTCTTCTAGAACATAATTTCATTTACAACGTGTCAGTCGGTTTAAATTAATTATTTTGTCAACAAACAATATTACGATATCCCGGCAAACAGCTTGTGAAAATTGACATTGTACGCACTAGAATTTAAGCTGCTAACGATGTTTGTGGTTTGTGTTGTGTCAAATGAAGGTAGTAGATGCCCTTCCAGGATTTTTTTATCAGGACGCATTTGCTTATTCAAATAAAATAGTATTTCGTAAAAATATATTTCAACTTCCCTGCGAAAAGTAGATAAATACTGTAGTTCCTTACTGAATGGTACACACTGCGTTGTGTTTAAGTATTTTCTTGCGATATTGAGTGATCTAATGTAGTCCATAAAGGTGTCATTTTTTTTCGTGATAGGTCTACCTATTAACACCTATTTCTATTTGATAAAAAAACATGTACATTTTTGGGCAGAACAACTAAACAAATACTCAACAAGGAAAATGTTAAATTTTGACGTTTAGAGAGCAGGGTAAGCCAAAAACTGTCAAAACTTCAAAACATATTCTCCATTACTATTATCATATTCTTAGAAATTGTGAGCGGTCGCCACACTAAGGTTCCCTTATGTAAATGTATAGAAAATTAATATAGGCATTTATTTGATAACATACATAACAATTCACAAAGTAAACGTTTTATAAGTTATTATTATTTTGTTCAATGTGTAATGTTTATTAAATTCTAAGCCACATTAGTCATTGGAGGACGCTGTATTTACTTCGCATCATAATCATATAGCAAGACATAATCACTGGTTTATCATCTGCACTTTGATGCACATTGCAAGAAAAATGTAATGTTCCAATGAGAAAACCTTCCGCCGACCCTGCACGCATCAAATCATTAACCACAGAATATCTTAATTTTTCTAAAATAAATTATATTTTATTTAAGCCGTACCTTTCGTCTTCCTATAGTTATTACGCTAGCTACAATTTCGTAGCTTCTCATTTAACTAGCAACAATCGATATAAGTGATAACGGAAGGGCGATCGAGTATGACGATGTATCGCGCAAGGGTGTGACTACGCAGACATCATGAGACGTGCGCATGGTTTCGCCGTTAACTCCTTCGCTTCTCCTCCTTCTGTGGTTTTGTGTAATTTGATATATGTAGTTTTTACCACCCTCAAGTATATGTTAATCGTGCCCTTGACTTATTCTGAACATTTTATCTCAATTATTCCACCGTATCCTATATAAAGGAAGAACCCAGAAAACCATATACCTATGTTCTGTAAAAATTACTTCAGATGTGATACAGTGGTAATTCTATCAATTCCTTCGTGATTGCTGCCGTATTCCAGTGTTGGGGAACGATTGTTTGTACTTTCACGAGTATGTCTTGCTCGACATGGTTGCCAAAACATGTTAAATGATCTTATACAAAAATGGACATCCGCTAAGTGCCTAATGGAGTGGCCACTTTGCTTACCTGCTGAAAGTTACGTGTCCTGATAACAGAATTGGTAGCTGCAGCTGCAGCTGCAACTGCAACTGTAGCCTTGTGGCATTTATGAAGATTTTATAAGTTCGCACCCTCTTTCACAACATCCGCTATATAGCACGTGTCCTATATCATATAATAATAAATGAAGGAGATAATGTATATAAAAACATTCTTTTAAGAACTTGAGGTACTAACAATACTGATTTGACCTGTCAGTATCTGCCTGGAATGAAATGTTGCTCTGAAACAAAAAATTTTATTTTTTTTTTCATAGTTATTGTACAATCTACACAGAATAAACATTTCAAATTCGTTCCTAGATACCTTAAGGTATTCCTAGTATCCAGCTCCTAATTCACCAGAAGAAAAAAACACATTATTTTAAATACTTTACGTTGTGTAGTTATCGGAAAAAATATGATCTGGTGTGGGTAATAAAAAAAAAAACTATTTCTGAAAATGTGAATTCCACGTTATGCGGCAACTTTAAAATGGGTTGATAAGTCAAATGTGCACTGTTCACAACTTTAAAAATAAAATACACACCAAGCACAACCTGTGTTAATATTTTCAAATTGGTGGCAATTTTTATTTATTTATTTTAGCATAGTGTTATGAACCATGTAGTCCTGGTTCTAGCACAGCGATCAGTAACCAGGCCACCCGGCCAGGAATTACAAAATATTAAACATTAGTTCCTGCAAACTGCGAGGCAGAACTCCCCACTCCAACAGCGGTACGAGTTGCCACACAGGGCGCGATAAAGGGGCGTGTCACGCTACCTACGAGGTCTGTCTGCCCCATATCGTCGCCAGGACCACTTTACTACCAAGATGCACCACGACGTCCAGGGGCATAAAAGGCGATATTTAGTCGCCGCCCAGGGGGCCTAAGCTCTAACTGCACTCGTATACGAAATGTTAAATTTTCTGTCGTTACTCGCACGATTTTAAAAAACGGTAAGGTTGAGCCATACGAGAGCCCTCGTATACGTCCAGACCGTGCGAGTTGGTACTCTCTCGGTAGGCACCGTTCGAAATGACAACTCGTATACGTCGAATGTGATTTACATACAACATGGCCGCCATGGCAAATGCCACCTTCGTGTGAAAAAAAAAGTTTGACGGTATACGTGGAATATAAGAATTACGTCTCTGCGCGAAACACAATAAAACAGCAGTTCCACATTACTGAGGCTGAAAACAACAAATTAATTGCGACTAAAATTAAAATTTAACAAATTACGTAAATACTTAATAATAACTTCGCAGTCGTAAGAGATGTGGTAGGCGAATGGTCAAAGCTGCCGCGTCATGAGTGAACCTTTTTGCGTTGATGAGTGAGTGAGTGAGTGTGTCAGGATACTTCATTTTATACATTAAGATAAAGTAGAGAGCATAAAATTGTTTTTTATTAACAAGGTATACAGTCCAATGAATTTTTTATTTCCATAAATGTTGCTGTAGCTCTGCGTAGTATTTGCTTCTGTCTTTCACCCAGTTATGTACAATACTTACTGTCGGTTTGTGGTAAGCACAGTATTTTATGTTTCTGTTATTACTTTTCGAAATTTATATCATATACATTTATTTGCGACAAGCATGCCATGTGTGTAAAACAGAAATAGTTGGAAATTTATTTCATCGAAAAACTTGGTAAATAACTGTAGGGGTTTCTCACATCCTTAACAAAACTGTGGTACATGTTTACACACATTGGGAAACTGATAAGTAGGAAAACGATAGAGATTATCGGATGTAAAATAAAATAAAAACAAAACGTACAATACCAAAATTAATTTCAAGAAGTCATTTTACGTGTTAAATTGATTCATAAAGTTTCAAAGAAACTAGTTCGGCTGAATAAAATTTTCAGTGTGTAGTTAGTGATGTGATGTAAGTAATACACTGTAAATATTTTATATGAATGTGCATCCATCCTAACAATACGTCTTTAGAATCTGTTGTTAAGTTTACAAGTAATGAAGAAAAAATTTTTAATATTCTGCTTTTACGGTCGGAAATTACTCTGTATAGCTAAGATAGTTAACGTATTTTATGTTGCAAACCTAGTTTTCCTATGGAAAAAATAGTAAACTTTATGGTGTTGCTAACTTAATATTCGTATCATAAATTATGTGAAATACATATAGCAAGGGGGTGGGGAATACATATTATAATAGTGGGGGGAAACCTGGTAGCTAGAGCTGAGTCTCATTCCGACTTCTGTGATTCCAAGCAAAGAAAGTCGTACTATCTTATAAATCGCAAACAATCCAACGGCTATAGAAACTATACCCCGCTTCAATAGACCAACATATTTAATGTTGGTAGAACAAGGAGCAGTAGCACTTTGTGGAATGGCATCTTCAAGATGCAGATAAGTTTGTCTTGAGGCACTAACACTTACTAGGCAACCTCGACGCGGATCTCTTCACTATCTGTCCCATTCGTAGATTCGTTAAACGAAACAATGGTTGTACAAACACCTTCCCTATAATTAGGATGGCGCCTTATAAAAAAAGTTATAAAATTGGCGATACAGTCACATCCGGCTCGTTCGAAAATGTCACGATCAGTTATTTTTCTCTCTAGCTATGCTAGTGATATATTAAATTTCGCTAATGAAAAAAAAAACGTGACTAATAACTTTCAGCTTACGAAATAATAAATTATGTAGATAATCTGTAATATACTAAAATACATTTACAATTTAATTAAATTAAAATTTACGTTAATAAAGGGATATGTCGTCTACGTACTGATTAGTGTTTGTAACAATGATAATGGAAATGATACTGGGAAAATTCATGTAATAAAATAAAAGTAACAAATTCCATAAATTCACAAAAATTGTCATCTCTACATAAATGTTATGGAATAAAACATTTCCTCTCATATGAATAATTAGTTCTATATTAAAATAATATAACCTGTTGCATAATGTCAACTAAGAAATGAACCAAATTCATAAATTATTCCCTTATAACGTACGAAATTCTTTTTGTCAACACTGGGATACAAAGTTGAAAAACGGTTGTATAAAAGTACTTTATATAAACTAAAACATCAAAATCTTTAGTGCAACAACAATTTACTTTTGGCTGGGTAAGTGATATGACCGTTGTAACATTTTGTGTCTGGAAAAAAAGTGCCGCAAAAAAATTGTAAGACTCGTAGAAAACGTTTTACTAACCACTGTGTATATTTGCTTACAATAAAGCATTAAATGTGATAATGATAGAATGATCAGCGTATTGGTCTTTCTGTTACAGCTTTCCTAAGTCCTAATCCCTACAGTGTAATATTATTTTTAAATAATATAACTGGATTCACATAGTATGTGAATTTACTGTCAAATTACGAAGTTATGTTACATTTCTGCTTGTAAAGTTTGGAAACATAACGTGGTTTAAAAACCGATTTCCAGGATAAAAAACTATTTTCCAGACAGCTGTAGGCCTACTTGACTTTCAGTATTTTGGCTGATGCAAAAATTACCCATGGTCATGAAAGAAAAATTCTATGCAGATTTACTAAAAATACCGTGATAATAGGATACACATTCAACTTGCAACAAACTTTTCAATATTCTTTTTTTTTTTACGTCCCGTCATTTCAGAATGAATTAAACTGTGTCATTATTTCCTCAAATTATTGTAAGAATATAACATTAAAGAGAAATATAAAGAAGGCAGCGTTCGTAACTAGAAATAATTTTATTTTTAAGAATAATTTTTTTGTATTTGATAATACCTATCTTACATACTACGTCGGAAAAATTGTGTTAAACATCTTACTATTTTTTTAAATTAAATATTATCCATATAAGAAATTTTAAAAAAATTTCACATTTTTTTCCAAGTGATTTATGGATCCGCAAAAGGCTGCGAAATATATGTATTAAATCGATAAATACTTAACAAATTCAAAATGAATTTTAATTTGCACGTTTTCATTTTGTTAAATTCCATTATTTTTAAACTCACCGCCACGCAAGTGTCAAAATATGAACTGGACTTGTGATTGGCGGCCTCCCGTCAAAAAATTTAACTTTCTCGCTTCACGGATGCCAACCTGACTAAACGATACACACTTTCACACGAACGCTACTCCCCTCGTATAAGTAAGGCGTATACGAGTGGCCGGTGTTGGAGCTTACAATCTCCGTCTCGTATACATTTTGAGCCGTACGAGATGACTCGCATACGAGCTCTACTCGCATTAACTCGAGCTTAGGCCCCAGATCTACGACATGCCGATCACCGTGGACGTTTCCTTACATCAGCCTCGGGATCATTAATAACTAACTAAATCGAGTGGCTCATAAGTATTCATGAATGTATAATTATATATCTAACTATTCTTGCCTCCCACCGTAAAGAACATCGAAAATGTAATGAAATAGTTGTATGTATTGTAAATTAAAGCCGTACCTGATATTTAGACTGCGAGTCTCACTTATATTAAAAGAATCCCTCATTTAAACAAGTTATAAAAACTGTACGATTTACGGAATACTCTAAAAATTAATTAAATAACAAAAAATAGGAATTTTTTTGCGTAAGCGTAACAATAGTAACACTTATCTTAGGAAATATTTTTCTGAATTGTAAAATGTACGGGGTAGTGTCTGGCAGGTGAGTATACTGTATACATAAAGGTTAAACTAGTGTGTGAGGAAACTCTGTGATACTGTCTTACCACTCTCCAAGGTACTAGCATTTCAAGTGCACACAACCTGAAAACCATTATATTCTCTACACCATCAGACATATACCAAGGCCTACATTATTTGTCAAAGCCAGAAAAACACCCATTAAATGCAAATAAAAGTGTTTACTTGACAGTATTTTCAATGGTAGGTTTGAACACCAAACTGCATAAAGACCACTGCGAATATAATTTATGTAGAGATAATTGAATCAAATCAAGAAAAATTGCCAGTGTTTACCTTAAACAAAAAATTACTGTCAACCTAGTAGCCAGCCTCTTTTTATTGTATTAACATACAGACGTTGGTGTAAGTGGGTGTAGGCCAATTCATGTTCTATCCTTTCCATAGGATAATTTAGACTTTAATACAACCTTGAAATTTATGGCAACGAGAATCTTTAAATATCAGGGATTAACGAGAGCAAAATTTATGTAGTTCTTTTAGTCCGAAAATCAGGTTGAAAATTAAGCTAGCGTCGGCAGTTACGTTGCACCATCACACTGATGCTAAACTTAGCTGGCATTTGGGATGATATCTCGGCGTGAAGTTCTTGAAGATCTTGTTGAATGGTGGGCCTCAGGCACACCTGCGATCACGTCGTACATCTCGGCATCGGCTTCACTGAGAAACATAAGGCCTCCTACCTCCTTCCATGTCGACTCAAAAATGCCACGCTATGTCGTAGTTTTTCCCAAGCCACCAAAAAGTCATTATTGTTCAAAAATCGTACATTCCCGTCAGCAAATCAGTAATTGGTTGTGTTTAAATTTGCGCACGAGGCGCTGTTGCTATGGCAACGGGAAAACAAACTGCCAAAGAAAATAAACATACGGCCATGTATGCTAGGTCTGGCTATAGTACAAGAAATCAATAATATTAATGCGGAAATATTAACTTACATGAAAATAAATACTGGTAAAGCTTGCAGGTCAAAAATCAACAGATAAAATTAACATTCTCTGACTGGCAATTAACTAGGTTAACCAGAGTATAAATGTTAGGTGGCCTTTTAAACACATAAATACATCCAAATCCACTGCAGTGGATGCTAATACAATTATTATGTACATTATACTGAAGCAGTGCACGTTACAGAATTGTATCAAACTTGGTACACATATACTGCATACAAAGTTGATTCGACTTTTGTGTATTTCGTTCTTTCCGTGTTCATAATTTCATAATAGTAGTAATTTTTTTTTAGTTACATGACTTATCAGATGAAATATTTTCAGCAATTTCATCAAATTTGGTACACATACTACATACAAAGCTGACTAGACTTTTGTGTATCTTGTTCATCATTTTGTTTAAATATTTTGAAAACGGGAGTTTTTTTATGATAGAAAAACATTTCAGAAAAAAAAAATGTTTTCCCCAATTTTAGTAAACTGGGTACTCGTATATTACTCAGCAAGCTGGCTTGTCTTTAGTATATTTTGTGTATGTATGATACGTCAAAATCAATATTATAATTTAAAATTTTCAAACTGCGAAGAGATTTAACTTTCATTGCTAATTTGCACCCACTTTGAGAAAAGTAGGCTTATTAATTATGCATCTTGTTTCAAGTTTAATTAATTTAAACTAAGCAAAATTTAAGTATAAACAATTTTTGGCGTTTGATTCAGTAGAAACCAAAATATTTAACTGAAAAATGTATACATACAATGACAAAATTCATTAAAATTAACACTAAGCATATAAATTAAATAATGGTAGGCGTACCAAAGAAAAGTACAATATTTGTACAAAAACTAAATTTAAAAAATTAAAACTATTATTTATTTGCACCGAAACTAAGTAGGTAAATTCCTATCATAAAACTACGCAAATATTTGTTTTAAAAAGTCACAAAACTCAACTTGAGAGCCAGTGAAATCAAACTCATAAATACGAATAAATTTTGCTTTCCAACTATGTATGGTATACTATCAAACATGAAAGTGTTGCCTAGTTGATTGGAAGGAATATTGGGGAAAGGCTGGCAAGAAATGGAAAGGGAATGAAGAAGGTGATAATAGAAATGAACGTGTTACGAAGCCATAAGAGTCATGGGTATATTGGAGGATATATATCAACGGTTTCGTTAGTCTGCAGCGTTTCTTTAATAAATGCAGTCCTTGTCTAGACATCTCGAACTTAAAAGGAAGATACTTGCAAAGTTTTAACACTCGCCTTCTCCACAAGAAGCGAGTTTCCGACGAAATTGGCAAATTAAAAATTGCCTAATGCGTTTTAAATAAATGTAATTTATTCAGTACATACAAAATGTTCCTCATAATTTCCATACATACGTTATCAGAATACATTTTTTTCCAATTTTGAAGTTTTTATTCTCATTACTTAATCAAAATATTAAACTGTTTCCATACATTGTTGTTTACAGGAATTCACTTCGCAAAATAATTTTCGGAAATACGGATTTTTTGCGAATACAGCTAGTTTCGCGGACATAACTTGCTTTGCGAACAAAACGTCTTTTGTGAACACAATTAGTTCTATGAAAAAAGCTATCTTTTCTCATACAATTTTTATTGAGGTCACGATTTGTTTTATGAACACAGTTTGTTTGCTTAACACAGTATCTTTGATGAACACAATTTCTTCGGCGAATACAATTTCTTTGGTGAACACAATTATTTTTGTGAACATAATTTTTTCTGTAGCGATAATTGCACGAAGTACGGGAAATACAAAAATATGCTGTTTCAGTTACAAAATATATCGCACCGACGGTATATCCAAAAATAAGAAGAAAGAAGAAGCTCTGCAAATGTTTCATATTCAAAGGAACAATAATTTTGTCAATTTTATTAATACTTGAAAAACCTCTGTCAGATTCGCTTGACAAAAGCTTGTTGAAAATACCAGCCTCTCTCGTGTACCATAAGTTGAAATCCAAAATTCCTAAGAAAGGACTCTCTTTTCGAAATTCGGTTACAGCGTACATAGAGATTAAGCTCTGTTTCATCAAGTGTAGCAATGGTCGAGTGTCTAGAAAATATTCAGGTCTGCTCATTTCGTACTGCGCAGGCGTTGAAGAATGCACTAGACAAGTATTCCTGTACTTAATTATAGAATGCAGTCCTTCCTCTACCGTCTCAATAAATACCAAATGGCGCAAAACAACTTCCGATACTTCGTCCCCCAAGTCTACCTCTTCAATAATATCAGAAAAGTCTAAGTTCATATTAGAACCAAAAATAGATGGTAAAGCTACGGCCAAATTAAGAGCTTCGATTTCTTGGACTGTATTTATGTCATCGTAATACTGAGGCACTGTGATGTAGCTGGTAAACGATCCAGAGTAGGCGTTATTTAGTACAATGTTAAAAGTCATAATAGACAGCAAGAACATTCTAAACGACGTGGACGTGATCTGTCTATTTGATGAACCGATAAAAAACAGTCTAAATATTTCAACACTCTGAAACACTTTTCGAGAATCCTTTGTTGTGAAACGTGAATAAATTTTCCCAACCATGACTAGTATCTGGAAACAAAACAGATATAACAACCACAATGGATAAGAAAATGGCAACACCGCAGTCATCCATTTCGGCACCTGCTGAGCCTTTGGCACTATCAGGACCATTTTTTCAATCATGTAAGGATACATTGAGTGAAGCAGCATATTTGACTGGAGAATTGCAAATGGATACTTGATGTCCGAACTTTTTCCATGAAAAGATTTTGGTAGAACCCACTGGGATAGATCTTTCAAAGCGTTTGGCTGTGTAACGATTGTGAAATTGTTTGGCTTGGCCATTACTTCTGAAATTTTGCCTATTGCGCCACCTACGGTTTTCACCCCATTTTCTTTTGTCACCTCCCATATAAACGGAGGATAATTAAATGCGGGGTATTTTAAAGGATACCCTTTAGCATCAAAGTTTGATTTTTGCTTAAGGTCGTTTTTCGTTACAACTACAGATTTGCCTTCTTTCACGAATGGATCAAAGCTAAAAGCCACAGTGTGTTGCTCTGGCTGAGTTTCTCCTGCGGGCCTCCCAATTAATAATGAATTCAGAGTTTCATACTTTATCCAGCTGGCCTTCAGTAATGGAAATGTTATATTAGTGAGGGAATCATTTAAATTTGTGTCAACAAATATAACACGGGAAGATGATTTCCACACGGAAAGGTTGGAAGCGTGCCCCAGAAGATGCATATAATCACCAACTTCACGACTGTCGGACATAATAATGAAAGCATAGCTGTATCGTGGCATATTAGGGTTCAAGTTTATATTCTTGTTGAAAACATACATCGACTGTGTTGCGACTGATTGCAGTATACTTATTGTGAGGTCTTGGATGATACCACTGCTGTTATCTGTATAAAGTACAGTTGTTTTCACGTCTCCTGTTAAACACTTTTTTATTATCGACGTTGTGCCCAATACAAATTGTTGTGCTTTCATTTCTTCAACGTTTTCAAATATGACCTTCGACATGTCTGAAGAAGATACACTAAGGTACAGTAAACTGAGGAGAACCAGCGTCATCATGGCTTCATCTACAACAAAGAATACAATCATTCTTGCATAAATTCAACAAATTTAGATTTTTTTGTCAAATATACTAAAGAGATGAATACTTGATCGACCCCAATCATTATATCTGGAAGTACATAATTTGTGATCTTTGAAAGAACTGTGCAATGGGAGTGCATGACTGGATTTATTTGCTTGGACATACTCCATTGCGAAATAAATGACTGTCAAAAGAAAACTGAAAATAAGACAAGAAAACATAAATAAGCAGAGTATGCTTTAGTCATCAGGATATAAACACAACATGAAATTCCAAAACTGGAATCTTTTAGTTTTGGAATTTCATGTTATGTTTGCATCCTGATGACTAAAGCATACTCTGCTTATTTATGTTTTCTTGTCTTATTTTTAGTTTTCTTTCGACAGTCATTTATTTCGCAATTGAGTATGTCCAAGCAAATAAATCCAGTACATAAGTTGTATTGGGTCTTCAAAACATTTAAACTTAATTTTTTTATAACAACATATTTAACACACTTTACGGAAGAAGTATTTCAATGTTCTATTTCTACATGTAAATAATTTTGGTGTTCATACGAATACACTCGCATTATATATAAACAGGTTGTAAGGATATAACTATCCCAAACTACGGGATAGGATTCCTCAAGAAAAAGTAAGCAGAAATATATGGAACACTTTCAAATCAAGTGAATATTATGGGAGGAATGAGCCCTTTAAAATTAAATTTAAAAATATTTGCTCAAAATACAAAAAATAACGTAAATTCTAAATGTAATTCTAAAAGTTATTGAGATCTTTAAACGTTAAAATTTCAGACATTAACCCTATCACTTTCGTGAAAATAATAGGGGTAGCCAAACACATACTGCACAAAATTATTTTGCCGTCAGGTTTTGTTGTCGATTCATATACCACAACTAACAGAGATGTCACTACGACATTTCTTAGATGCCTTGAATTTGTAATAGTGGGTTAATATTTGACAATATTTTTATTCCATAGTTTGGCGATTTATTTATCCGGTGTTTTATTTCGTTGAAGTTTTATTATTTTTGCATTTTATGTGCCCCTTGAAAACACAAGTCTTTAATAGGTGAACGCTGGCGATGGAGATACAAACTGGGAAGGAATCGGCCAGAGCTTGTATTAATAAACCATCCCAGAATTCACCTGAAGTGATTTCTGCGAACTCGGTGAAACCGAAATCAGGATGGTATGAAGTAATGTAACACAACCAGCGTACTGAAGAAGTATAATGGTGTTAAATTTGAGAACAGTCACTACGAATTAATTGCTGTGCATTTTATGTATGTGACATGTTTAGTGGGTATGTTTTGAAGATGACAAAGATATTGTTAGTGCTCGTGGGTGGATGTCGGACTGGGAGTTTTCTCGGGGTACTCCCGTTTCCCCCGTCCTTGTTTTCCGACGTTGCTCCAAACTCACCTCATGTCATCCTCGCCAAAGTTCAAATATATCGTTGATTGCGGTGCCGCATATCACACGCCTCAAAAGTTTTGCAGTGTATTCGTAAAGACTTTTTTTACAGAACTACTCGACGTGTGCCCATCATGCCAATGTGCGAAAAGAAAACACACTTCGGACAAAGACAGAATGTCGTTATTAAGACACCATACTCATTAAAAACACTGATTCTATGCCTTCTATCACATCTAACAACGGTATTCTCAGAGTACCATACTTTAAAATGTACTGACCAGTTGAACTAAGATAGATACGAGCACATAACTTAGCTACAGACTTTCCACCAACTCAATTATATAGTCGCAGTTTGAAGTCCCATAGTAAAAATGGACCGGCGGCAATCACGCACGCCAGTTCAGCGTTTGGCACGTTGTGGCTATGTAACGTTTGATGCGCGATTCAAGGTCGCCCCTATAGCTTCGTCAGCTCTGAGCCTTTAAGAGTGCGTGGTAGATAAATAAACGCTGAAACCATCACTTGATTTCTACGGTTTTTTCGAAGCCAATATAGATCAAATACTCAATGGCAATCCTAGATAATGGTATCAGCCATCTTTACGAGTAAATATTTATCCAGAATTACTTATTCGTTACGCGTGATCTCTTGCGCCGTAGTTAGATGAACGAGGTTCCGGCGTCAGAGACTGTGCCTCAGAAGTTCGTAACACTGGAAACAATTTTGTTTAAAACGTTGGCTAAAACTATTGTCTAGGATTGCTATTGTTTGCTTTTTCCAAATTGGCTTCAAGTAACTTACACTTATAGATTAATGCTTTTAGCGTTGAATTATGTACCTCGCCCTCTTAAGTGTGTTCACGTGGCAAAAAATAAAAAATGTTATATTTGCATGACATGGTGATGGCTTTATAGGCGTTACTTTTTCCAATTGTAAAATTTTTTTGACTCTCATAGTTTTCCCATAGTGGCATGACAAAGTCAAAATTTGCATGTTACGGGAACATAGTAATAACAAAAATTAAGTGTCTAATTCGAATGAAATAATTTACACTGAAATTATAGTTTATGGGTCATATGCTAAAATGTTTAAAAACACACAATGAGATTCCTTTCTATTTAAAAAAAAAATCTGAAAAAGTATGACAATTTTTAAGAAATACAAAAGGACTGTTGAGTGTTCTTAATTATTTTGGCAATTGCCCATAACATCTAATTTAAGTGTCAATTGTTTCATTCGAGTAAGACATTTGGTTTTTCTTATTACTATGTTTCCGTAACTTGCGAATTTTGGCATGTTGCTGTAGTAAAACTTTGAGAGCTAAAGTTTTTTTCTAGTGTAAAATGTAGTCACAAGTTAACGGCTATAAATCGAACACTATGTCGTGCAAATATTTAAAATAATATATGCATTTTTGTTATGTGAACACCGTTAATGCGCTCACTTTGTGGAGAACAGAACGCTAACGAGAAGGCACGGTTTTATTGTATGATCATGATTTCCAACTTTCCCGTGAGAAAACTGGAAAAACAGAATGCTAACATGTTCACCTACCTACTAGTTATTATAGATTCTGATTATATGTGACGTATCGGTGAATATACTTACGACTCGAGAAACAGTTCAGACTAGCCGAAAATTTAGTATTGTCTGGCGTGATATCTACCAAAGACTGTATATTGAACTATCCTTGTGCTGCATAACGAAACGAAATGGAAATCAGAGTATCGATCATGGAAATAAATTAACCTTGGTAAAATGTGGTCTAATGGTTGCTAAAAGCTTTTCACTGTACTGATTAATATCGAATGTCTTCGTTGAAACAAATACTTCTGTGAACTGGAACGCGCGAACAAAGTCATTTGCGTTTATTAGGCTGTATCTACAAATGACTCGGAAATAGTTGGTATTGGTGACGACTTTCGGGGGTTGGTTGTCGTTTAATGGCATTTTTGTGTAAGAAGTTCTAGTGATATTCCTAGCCACGTATCGAGCATGGCCGATTCCTTTCCCAGATACTGTCATTGTGTCAAGTTGTGTATCGCCGACTCTAATGACCTCGATGTTGACGAGATGTAAAGCTCATTTGTCTTACGTAGACAAGGCGAAATGGATATTTCCCACCCACGTAACAAAGCTTTTTTTCGTCCGTGGAATGTATTGTAATTACCACACACACAAACAAAACCTCTATATTTTCTTCTTCTCACATACACCTTCAATTAAAGTACTTTGAGTAGCTTGCTTTGCGGCCGTGTGCGTTATAACAAAAATTCTGTTGAAAACAAGGTAAATTATAATGAGTAAAATTTGAACAAATAGTAGGTATGGTATATTAAATTTTGCTCATTCGCATTTTATGTCATAGTTAGGGCTACGAAGTTTTCGCGAAAAGAATTTTGCTCATCTGCTGTTCTGCTTCATAGTCAGTGATGACTGGATTTATTTGCTTGGTCATACTCCAATGCGAAATAAATGACTGGAAAAAGAAAACTTAAAAAAATAAGAAAAGAAAACATAAATAAGCAGAGAAAAGTCAAGTTGTTGGAACATCGTGATAGATCAACCATTTTCTTTTCCAGTTTCCTCAGAGAAATAGGCATACCGGGTCCGTACCGGGCATTGATATGATCTTTGAAAGATCATAGTCAGTGAGTGCATGTTTTAACTGCCACCTGTCTTGGGGTTCTAGCCGCAAATCTTAGACGTGTGCTGTCGTAGTAACCTATGGATTGGCACAGACAAATAAGTGACGCCTCTGCATAAAGACTCGGGAATTGCCATGAAGTAGAGCTACAGAAGGCGCTGAAGCAAACTGGGGCAAAATACTTTTAGCGAAATGTCGGTGTGCCTAGTCATAATTTTACACGGTCCAGCTTGTGTTCTCTTCAGCCCACCACCTGGGATACTCCTTTTTGGCTCACTTCCCTTTTCTCTAAAGTTTCGAGGGGCCGGGGTGGCCGAGCGGTCAGACCTCTCGGCTTCTACCAAGGCGACCCGGGTTCGATTCCCGGCGGGGTCGGTACCTGGATTTTCGCATGTGGGAATCTTGCCGGACGCTGCCGCTGGATTTTCTCGGGAGTCCCCCATTTCCCCCGCCTATTCATTCCGGCACTGCTCCATACTCACCTCATAACCCCCCTCCCCCAAACGCTAAAGGCCACGATGTAAAGCAGCGCTGACCAAAATCTCTTCAATCACTCTCTCTAAAGATTCGACTCTGTTTCCATCAAATGTTAAAACGGGCATGTATAGTTACCTACCTCTTAAATTTAGTTACTAAGTATGCTCTACCTGACTTTAATATATTCTTATTTTATAAGTGGATATTCTCATTCTAAAAGACACTACAAATGGCCGCTGTTTTGTCTGCAAGCACAGGTTAAGGGTGTTCATGTTTTAAAAATGTATAATTTTGTATGTGTACGAAATAATTTTGTAGACGTTAATAGTGAGTACTTCATCCTCACGTGGAAGATGTTTTTAGCATGAATAGTATTTTTTAAACAGCATGTCAAAGGTAAAATTTGGAGCTAACTGCAGCATACACCCAGCTAAAACTTACTGTAAAAAGATGTCAAGAGTTACATGCTAAAATTCGTAGAACACAAACCTCTAGTTTTTATGTTTTTTAAAGAATTGCTCGGGCTTAAATATTGTTACTTCAGTTCAAGATATGTTTTGATACAAAACAAGTTCTTTTGTGTTTTATAACTTTTAGCATATAGCACATGACATCTAATTCCAGTGTAAATTATTTCATTTCGGTAAGTTTACGTAGGGTATATGCTGCCGAAACATGCAAATGCTGACTGACATGTCATTATGGGAATACTGTGCTTGCTAAAAATCTTCCATTACAGGACAATGCAGATAAAAGACTAGCACTACTTCGTACAAACATAAAATCATAAGGTTGTCACACCTGAAAAGACCTTAAGCGATGCGGCACGATCGATGGCAAAGGGCGTCTGGTGCTCGGTGAGGCATTTAATTCGCAACAGTGTATCAAAATATCGGTGGCCATCGTCGGCGCAGTTTATTTCATTGATAAATATGGTTAAATGGTGGCGGTCGGTGGGTTGTTGCTACGTTTAAGCTGAACTTGTAGGAAACTAGTACAATGTTTTGAACTCGTTTACGCTACAGCCACTGACACACTGGTCTGTGTGTGCTGCTTATTACCGAGTTCTGACAAAAGGTTCAGTAGCCAGTAAATATTTCACGGTCATTGGTCTACAAGGCGCGTGCGTTGGGAGTGTTCAGTTCTGAAAAACGTTTCCAACAAAAAGCAACGCCGATTTAAAAAAAAATCTACTCTGAATAAAAACGATCGCGTTATTTTGATACTATTTACAATACACTCAATTTATTAAGACAATAATATACCATTATTGTTATTTTTGGAGTCAGTATCAGCCAAGATTTTAAAAATTTTACAAAATTTTCTAGTATTGACTTTTTTTTAAGTTTGATAGTGTAGCAATACCTAAGTAAACCAATTTACAAATGAACACAACCGCCTAAAGCGACACCTTAGTTACAAATAAACCTAACTAAACCTATTTACAAAAATTAAAAAAAAATGCACTGAAAGCGATACCTATATTATGTATTGACAAATTAACACCTGTGTCATGTAAAACAAACCTAAATATCTTAAGGGTGTTCAAGTGCGATAAAATCATAATTTTATATTTTTTTTCAAATATTGTTAGTTCTGAAGACGATGCTTATGAATACAGTTTTCTCTTACAAAACAATTTTAGCTTTCATAGTTTTCTCATAACAGTGCGACAAAGTCAAAATTTGCTTGTTCTGCTACCATGCAAATAGTGAAAACAAACTTACCTACTTGAATAAAATAATTCAC
>PNEQ01098527.1:119119-139749 GCA_003012365.1 Medauroidea extradentata
TTTTTTTTTTTTTTTTTTTTTTTTTTTTTTTTTTTTTTTTTTTTTTTTTTTTTTTTTTTTTTTTTTTTTTTTTTTTTTTTTTTTTTTTTTTTTTTTTTTTTTTTTTTTTTTTTTTTTTTTTTTTTTAATGTTTTATTACGTAGCCCGTGGCATGTTATTTTACTGTGAATTATTTCATTTACATAAGTTAATTGGATTTCACTATTTGCATGTCAGCAGAACATGCAAATTTTGACTTTTATGCATCGTTATGAGAAAATTGTGAGAGCAAAAATTGTTTCGTAAGAGAAAATTGTATTAACAAGTATCATCTACAAAACTAACTCTATTTAATATAAATATAAAATAATGATTTTATCACACTTGAACACCTTTAAGGCGATTCTAACCTTCAAGAAACCACAATCGAATACAATAAGAGAAAACTTATAGCATACAAGCCTATCGTTAGTTTAGAAATCAGGCACAACTGCCAATGACGTCTGCCCACATTCGTGTCGCTCACTCAAGATACTCCTCTCCTAATCCCGCGATATATTGTACGCCCGCCACTGCGTCCCGCGCTGTCCAACACCGCGCGGCTGCTGTCTGAGGTGATAAGAAATGCTTAGTTTCTGTCAACCTTCAAATTCATTAAATTATATATATAATTCCGAAACTAAAAATAAAAATTTGAAAAATTCAATAATTTTTGTTAAAATACAAATGATTTTTATTCTTTATTTCTAAGAGCATTACATTGTAGCCTGTAATGACTTCATCCACTGTGATTTTTTCGAGTTTGGTATATCAGTTGGTTTTCGTGTGGTCGTTAAAACGGAAACATGCAAAATATGACTTTAACAAGCCATTACGCGAGAACTATGGGAGATAAATTTCATAAGAGCCAAATTTAGCCACATTTTGTGTCTAAAGTAAGAAAAAAATTTCTGGTACAAATCAAACATAAAAAAATGGTGATGAAAATTGCGGTAGACCGCGCCCGTAAGGAGTTCCGTTGTCCCTTCGCAGTCCCAATCAGTCCAGAATGTCCTTGACCATCGTTAGGTACCTACCAATGTCTAAATCACTACATTTCCTATTCTATTTCGAGGAGTTCCCTGGTGTATCTTCAAAATCCAAGGTCCAATACCAATGAAAATATCTCCTTTCCAACAAAAAAAAATTTTTTCCAAATAGCCATCAATAAAGTGGCGGAGTTCTGAGGTAACAAACATTAAAAAATACAACCTACTTGAGAACCTCCTCTTTTTATTTAAGTCGGTTATAAATATGTGGCCCTATCCTCCAACAGCCCACCAAATTGCTGATGAGAATAAATCTAGACTACAACGACCGCATAAAATGGGTGAAATTTCAACATATTCTATCAAATGCAAGGTTTTCCACGGGCGAATATGTTGTCTTGTGTAAATTACAGATAAAATGTGATTACTTATTTCACTTTTTAATCGGGACAATTTCAGCTTAGTGGTCTGGTCATTTGGAAACTGCAATTTGATACTGTAACCAAATGTACACTGCATTTTATTAATTTCACATTATCTTAGTCTGTGTGTAATGTTTTACCCCCTTTTCCAAAACAAGCATGCTGCTAATATTTCTTCGCATTTTATACGTGACTTATGTGTTTGATAAGTAACCAGAGCTAAGTAAATAGGACAGATGGAGAATAAACACAAACCTTGGGCGGGGGGTATGAAGCCTGGAGGGGAAAGGAAAGAGGGACGGTCTGCCATTTTGTTAAGTGAAGAAAAAGTTTTTTACTCCCGTATGGAAGAATTGAAAGTCCGTGCAGGGTTTGTGACATTTTTTATTTTTACTCGGTTGTAATGTCTTAATGCGTGCATTAGAGCCGAAATTGTTAGTACTGTGGGTCATTCATTCATGATCTAGATACAAAGTATGCCTATATCTTCCTGTTAAAAAGAAGATATTTATGGCGACAAGATACTTCTGTGAACAAAACTTGTTTCTTTATTTCAAGTTTTGTCATTGAATACGACATGTAATGACATCGTGTGTAGCATACGACTATTTGAACAGGACTTCTCAGCATATTAGTCAATAATTATTACTTGAAAAGGAAACTAAAATAGTCTTTCACAGGTAAAGTAATGGAATAAGTTACAAGTTTTTTTTTGCATGACTGTTTGTCCTCACTTTTAACAATGAATAATGTCGAAAGACTATTTATTTTACTTTTATTACTAAACCATCTATACATTTTTGCTAGGTTATTTTAGGTGATGTTATATTAGGTTATGTAGGGTTATTTAACGTTAGATTAGACTGTGTTAAGTTACATTATATTAGGAACCCTAATTTAACTATTTTAAAATAACCTAACTGAACAAAAAACTTACGTATTACTATTAGAGACTTGAAAAATAGTCCTACTTAAAAAATATTACGATATCTTAGATTAGGTTGAGAAACGTAACTTTACCTAACATAATCTAGCCTAATATTTTTTTAACGTATTACTACTTCTAATGGTATTCTGATCGTTTTGCTAACAGTTAAAAAAAAGTCAGTCCCAATACCAAATGTACTGCCTGTATGTAGCCTACTGTCGAATTGATATCATAGGATAATTTTTGAACCAAAATTGTTGGCTAACATAACATCAGACATGTACGTTTAAATGCCCTCAAAACTGTTAAAAATTGCTGAAGTTGCTTCAACAAAAACAAAGTGCAAAACATTAAATTTTATTTTTATTCATTTCTTAACAATGACAGAACTTTGGAGTTAGTACCATATTGTGCTTTTATTACAACGAATTTGCTGATACTGCTCCGTCCATCGGCGTGAATCAGTGAAAATTCACTAATTCAGATTTAGAGTGCACGTGAAGAGATTTTGGAAAACCTTCGAAAACAAAATTCAGGATGGCCTGACTGTGAACGAACCCATGTCCTTCAGAAGACAAATCCGCTGGGCCTCCTTGCATTTTTGTCACCCACAGTGACGATTCTTACACTCATCATGAAAAAAAAAAATTTTGGTTCATTTCAGTGGTTGTTTTACAGATAGTAGTGTCATCACTGTGTCTATATATTGTGTTGTTGATAAAGTACAATATCAGTTATCAACATGAATGTTAAGAAACCAATCATAAAAGTGTAAATAATCCATAAAAACGTGCCGACAACATAAGATCGTATTTGTTTTAGCAAAGTCCACTTTTTATTTGTTGTCCATCAGTTGTTCTATGTCCGTTGGCTGAAGTAGTAACCACAAAAATCAGCTTACTGTTCCATTGAGTACACTAAAAATCATACGCTACACAAAAATATTTGTATTTGAGCATCTCTTTGTTAAAATACACTAATCTTACAGATTACAACACTGCTTTGATAAACGTGTGCTCTCATTTCAGTCATGTTGTCTTTTGATAAATAGAACATTTCACCTGGTAAATGATACAAACTGTGGCTAAGTCTATACCAGTAGGGTAAGTCAAAGGTACTTTTTCTTCCAAAATGTTCGCCTACACATAAGATTTCTGCAGTCGCATAACAGAAGTGAAGTGAAGAGATTTGGGTCAGCACTTAACATCTAGGTCTCTAGCGCTGATGAGGGGTGACATTATGTGAGTATGGAGCAGCGTCGGAATGAAAGGGCTTGAGAAACGGGATATCCCCGAGGTAACCCGCCGACTAGCGCAATCGTCACAAAACAGAGCTCGATGTGTGACACGCAAGACATGGGGGTGCTAGTCCAGTTCCTTCTACATCTGTCCTAGTAGATCCATTTTAACCTATGAAATCAAGAAGATTTTGCAGGTCCTCCATCTGGATACAAGGAACCGCAACTTTCATTATATTCCAAAAAATATATACAAGGTTTTAAATGCATTGAAGACCGGAGATAAACGGACATTTTATCCGATGCTCTACAATAGCAGCTACCAACAATCATGGTGCCCAAGATGTTGCACAAGACACTGAAGCTACACGCCTACAAGGCACAACTGCTGCATTCCAAACTGATAATAACCTGAAGCACAAGCCATTCACACTTGAAATGCTGGGCTGAAGGAAATGTTCACGGATGAAGCTTATTTTCGTTTGACCGGGAAAGTACGAACCACAGTATGAGGATTCGAAGCTCCATCATGTCAACATGAAAATTGTGCGAGTCAATCCCCAAGGTCAGTGTATGGGTTGGTCTGCTTCTTTAACATGAGAAGAGACTCCTTTGTTTCCTTGCAGACACATAAGTAATATCAGTCGTCTGCCAGTATGTGTTTGAACAGTTTGTACTGCCACAGGTCGAAGACTTGAAAAGTGATATCATGCTACAGCAGAAGAGTGATCCTCCCGAATGAGGCGCTACCGTGGTGACCATTTCGGACAGTAATTGTTTGGTTGATGTATTGGCAGAGGAGGGCTCACTGTCTATCTCAAAAGTCTTCAAACCCCTGGACTTTCCTTAGAAGTTGCGGTAATTCCGACACCGAGGAGGGACCTGCACAATTTGCTTGCTCTTCTGTTGGCAGCAATTTCACAGGATAACGCGGACGTAGAGGTGCCAGACGTGGAAGTGACTGGAATATCACTTCGACACTCTAGGCTGTGGTAAGAAAGTAAATCATCAAACTTTGATGGTGAGTACTAAAATTTTTATTAATGTGTATAAACATTTCGAAACAAACCGCATCGTTATATCCTCCGCCGCGCTGTTTTGAAACTGTTAGCTACCAAATTTGCAGAGAAAATGTTTGAACATTCTGTATTACGCATGCAAGAGAAACATATTGGTGTTTATGTATGTCCAGATATCCGAGAATAAGGTCGTTCAGAATAATATTTGGTACACCTATGATTTTCTTACCTTGTTCCGTTATACACCATATTAACATTGAAATAATTTCAATTTGCCACCACGCCTTAAGTTCGATGTAAATGAAGAAGGCGTGTATCCTGCCATAAGAATTGGAATGTCACGACACATTTCCGTGAGAGTTCAAGATTATTCATTTGCTCTGAAGTGAAAATTATTAATTAAACGAATTTACAACGTGTATTTTACACCAGTGTTAATAGCTCAATTAGTGTTGCAAAACAGGTCATGAAAATAAATGTGTATTACTTTCAGTTGGACGTTATACATCATTATTATCAATACTCGTTTGAACCAAAATTTTCGGACATTTTTTTTCGCTACAGAAGTCTTAGTTCTATTACAATACATAACACACTAACTGTGTATCCTAAAATAATTAGGTACAGAAAACTTTGTAAATGTTTTGTGTTCAAAGGTATAATAATATTGTCAGATTTCTTGTATCTAACTGCGGAACTACCAAACTCATCTGATAAAAGCTTATCCGTAATACATGCCTCACTTATGTACCTCGTGAAGTGATCTACTACTTCGGAAAAAGGATAATTATTCCTGTACTCTGTAACCACATATAGAGAGAAAATGGTTTGTTCCAACGTGTGGAGTAATGGCCGTGTGTTCAGCAAATACTCTGGTTTGCTCACTTCGTACTTCGCACCACTTGAAAAGTACAACAGGCTTACATTCCTATGAATTATTGCAGATTTTAAGCCTTCTTCGAGTGTACCCACTGACGTCAACGATGAGCCAAATACATTTTCTGATATCTCATCATCCAAGTCTACTTCTTCGATGAGTTTATAAATGTCATATTCGATATTGGAACCTAACACAGACGGAAATGCTACAGACATGCCATGACTCCTAATTTCGCCAATTCTGTTTATATCACTATAATACTGAGGTATTGTTATGTAGCTTGTAAACGATCCGGAGTACGTGTTATTCAATATAATGTTAAAAATTGTAACTGAAACTAAGAATAATCTATACCATGCAGAAGTGATTTGGTGATTTGTCACACCCAGAAAAAACAGTCTAAATATTTCTAAGCTTCGGAATGCGTTTTTTGTATCTCTTAATGATAAATGTGAACATAATTTTCCTACGGCGATCACAAGAGGATAACAAGACAAATACAACATCCACAATGGGTAAGAAAATGGCAACACCGCTGTCATCCACTCGGGCACCTGTTGCGCTTTTGGAGAAATGATAACCAGTTTTTCTATCTTGTAAGGGTATATAGATTTTCTGAGATTACCTGAGTATAGGAATGCGCATGGATACGAGACGTCTAAACCTGTCTGAAAAAATACTTCCGGCAGAACCCACTTTGATGGATCCTTTACAGATTTCGGCTGTGTAACGACGGACATGTTTATTTGCTTATAAACCATCTCTGCAATTTTACCAATAACCCCGCCTAGTGATTTCTCTCCGTTTGGCTTTGCGACTTCGTACACAAAAGGAGGGTAGCTATGCGCGGCGTGTTTTATCGGATACCCTTCACCATCAAAAAATAATGTTTGGTTTAGCCTTCGACTTTTTGTTACGTCACTAGTTTTACCCTGACTTACGAATGGATTGAATCTTTTTGCAAATACGTATTTGTTTAATTCTACTCTACCCACAGTCGTACTAATTGCTATTGAATTCAATGTTTCGTACTTCGTCCAACTGGTCTTCAATAGTGAAAATATAATATCTGGGCGACTCTCAGACAAATTAGTGTCAACGAACATTACTTGCAACCACGATTTCCACAGAGGGAGTGTCGAAGCATGTGCCAAAATAGCTATGAATGTATCAACTTCGCAGCTTCCGGACATAATAATAAACGCAACATTGTGTCGAAGCACGTGAAGACACGTGTGCATGTTCTTGTTGAGAACATAGACTGGCTGTGTAACTGCTGAATGAAGTGTGCTGATTATTTGTTGCTGTGTGTCATCATGTTGATCGTCAATATACACTACAAGTGTTCGCTCACTGCTCCCTAGTTGGTCGTGGATTATGGACGTTGATTCCTTGACAAAACGATGGACTTTTGTTGTCTCTGTGTTTCCGTAGATGGTCATGTCTTCGTGCAAAAATGCCACTGTCAGGAGCAGCGAGATAAGTACAGCCGGCGACATGTAGCCTACTGTACTGTCTGAAACAAACATATTCTCTTGAGAGGAAGGAAATTGCAAGTTAATTACAAACACTCTTACTATCGTACAGTGAGTTTCTTTAAAATTAAGTAACAAAAAATGTGCAGAACCCAGTAATATAAATTTTTCTACATACATTACTTCAGTTAATATATTAATAGTGTTGCAAAGATAATATGCAAGATATAATTCTAAAATTTTAATTATACAATACTTCGGTCAAGTAGCAGTGTGTTTATGTGTACTTCATACAGAAATAATACATACATAATGGTTATACGAGAAAGCAGTTCGTAAACACTAAGCGCTGTAAAATAACGACAAACAAAAATAAACATCCTGTATACAAAAATACTTCATCTTTATTTAGCGTTGTATTACAACGCTTAGTACACATATAATGAAAGCTAGGTCATGAACATTTAGCAGCGCCGGAATGAAAGGGCGGTGGAAATGGAAGGACTCCGAGAAAACCCACAGAACAACATCGTCCAGCACTATTTCTGCTCTCAAAAATCAAGTTCGTCGTCGTAATGTAAATGGTAAAACTTATCTTAATTCACCCTTACCGAGGTTTGTTATAATCAGCCTGATGACCCAACATATAGTCGGTACGTGCAGAGCAATTGAGTCCTTATTATATAAGATCAAATACGATGTGATTCTGGTGTTTAAATTTACGTGCGATCCCAGAAAAACAAGTAGGTCAGCTCAGAATTGCCGAGACACCGTCCTTACTGTGCGTGCCTTGCTGTCGACTAGAATCTGTTCGTCGACCTTCCCCTTAATATAAGCCGGTAAAACTGAAGAATGAGCAGTAGCATTTGCGAACATGGAAACAAACTAAGCTCTGAATGTGTTCTAATGGTATTCTCTGTTGCGATAAGTATCGCATTATTTCCAGATCAATAAAAGGACATGTTCGTAAAAGGAAAGAACAAACGCATTTAACCGGCGTAAATATCGGTAGGACTGACTATATGTGTATAAAAATACTAAATAGTTTATTTATTTACTTGCTTAGGTCATCTAAGACCATGTTATTTAATATATTTTAGAGGGTTTGTTCCAGAGATGAGATAAAAGTACAGAAGGAGCATTAGCAGCCGATACTGAGGCCAAGCTGACTGTGCTTATTTAGGTTGCAATATGGTGGAGTGCAATCAGCTGTTCTTGTACCAAGGTCGTAGAAGAACAGGTCTGGACACTCGCCTGGAAACTTGACCCCCTTGTTTGGCTGCAGTTCGCCAAGTTCACATATAATACTGTGTGTTTTTGGCGCTGCAATCAAGGCGGTCGGGCTCAAGCTCCGCCCACTTCCCTCCCACTGAGATAAACAATTTATCAAAACGAATGCTTTATCAATTTATGAAATACTTCCTTCGTTCACAATCCTAAAGCATGGCTCCAACAATCTTTATTTACTTCATAATGTTGATAAAAGTGGGCGGTGTTTGAGCCCGACCGCCCTGATTGCAGCGCCAAAGAGACACAACATTCTCGGTAACTTGATGAACTGCAGCCAAACAACAGGGGGATCAAACAAAATACATTGCTAGATAGACGAATGTCCAGACCTGTTCTTCTACGACACTGCCCTGTAGACAGGAGGTGGCACTGCCTATTGCAACGTACGGGAGCTAAGTGAAGTCGCCGTTTTATGGCAACCGTCCGTTCCTTAACTAATCACGATAAAAAATAGTTCGTAATGAAACACCTGGACCAAGCAATTTTATAGTTCATCAGTGTTGTTCCTTACATTACTCATTTGCACTACTCTAAGGTGTTTGTAATTGCTGGAACCATGCTTTAGGATTCTGATTGAAGGGAGTATTTCATAAATTTATAAAAAAATAATACGTTCTGATTAATTGTTTATCTCTATAATGTAAACACTGAAGAAAAAGTGTACGGGAAGTGGGTGGAGTTTAAGCCCGACCGCCCTAATTGCAGCGCCAAAGACGCACAACACTCTCGGTATCTTGGCGAACAGCAGCCAAACAAAAAAGGGGGTCAAGTTTCCAGGCGAGTGTCCTGACCTGTTCTTCTACGACCGTGATTGTGTGCTACATATTTTACTCATTTACAACTAAACGTTATTTTCATGGCTCGATAATAGTTTCAGGTTTCGCTAGATTTCCCTTGTAGTTAATACATATTTCATTTCATTTGAGATCATTTAATTCGTTCACAACTTTATATTCCTCCTAGTTTCACGCACCATTTTAACGTTCCGTGTTGTGATGAGGCTTGGCTGTCACAAACAAATTCACATCACTCTTAATTTCGCTCATTTTCTGCGTGCAGTAATAATGCAATACATTTACAACCAAACAAATGAGAACCGAATATACAAACTTGCAACACGACAAGACACTAGGTCAGTTTATACAGCCACCCGAAAATTTAGTTCGGGAAACTTAACTTTCGAAAAAAAGGTCTGGGAAAAGTATTCACACCTCAGTGTGAAACTGCAGTCTCGGTGACTTGTTTTTAGTCAACGAGAAATGCGGAAAAATAACTCGAGTCAATAAATTTACAAGAGATATTTTAAAACTTTTTTGTTTACGAACATTAATGTAAATGTATCAACAAGCAATGTATTGAATACATTTGTTATTTAAAGACGCGTAAAACTGTTTTATAGAGTAATTTTAAATAAATATACTAACTAAACTTCGTTGAAACGCACATGTATATCGCAGTTATCTTCAGCCTAGCTGAAGTAAAATTATTTACAAATATGAAATGGTAATGTTATCCTGTACATATAGCGTATTGATACAACACGCACACGACACGTAACTTTTGTCACTTGAATTACAAACTCCGGTTTCTGTCAACAACGAAACATGACTTTCACGCTGTTTACACAGCACTCAAATGTTAGTTTCCAAAACCCCATGTTTCCGAAACTGGACTTTCGGGCGGCTTAAACCTACTGACTGCCGAGGAGGTATAGGAGTAGGCTAACTGCGATTTCTTGTACTTTATTTTAACTCTTTGTTATCACCTGCAACCTCATGGTAATTAAAGGACATAAGTCCACAGAACACCTGATTTACAGTAGGTTGGTAAACACAATTCCTTTCGTCAGAGTAGTAGCTTCGCGTAGTAAAACAATTTTGTTGTGTCTCCGTCAAAATATCTATATCTTAATATGTATCTCATTTCTTCACAAATGTTGATTTATGATCTTTCATAAATCAGCAATTATAGTTTAAACAGGCGTAAAACTCAAGAACTATAACAAATATAAAAATGTGTAAACATAATATATTTCCTCTATTATTACCAACAAAAATGGTCATTAGTGTAACTGTTGTACAATGGTCCTAAAATAAATTACATAGGAAAAAAAATTTATTTGGACCTGTTCTGACTTACATGTTCTATTTATAACATACCAAGAATCCTACCAAAACATTCAGACAATACCAAAAATGTTCTCTTCTCAGGGAAAAATACATGATTATGTTTTCCATAATACATGCACATCCAGTAGTCATGTTAAGGCTAATTCCTTCGTTAATTCTATCATTAATTAACCTTGGCCATACTCCATTAAATTCTAACGAACTAGGATACATGAAAATGTTAACACCGAATAATTATTTTAGAATATGAACAATTCATTTTACCTCAGAGAAAACGAGAACTGGCTGGTGTATAAAAAACGAAACTTTGAACAAACTTATCTACCAACTTGATACAGAAATTGCCATACTCTTGGTATTTTACAGCCAGAAAATATGTATTGGGGGTCACCGTTATAACTATATTATCCTATGTCTTTTCAGATAAGCCTGCACACCAGAAGTAACTTCTCAGATTTTTGCTGTTCTTAACTAGTCACTTACGAAAGTAACACCAATTAAATACTCCGCCAGAGTGCACTACCAACCTAAAAAATTAAAGCGACACTTGAGATGCATGTAAATAGTGACGTCATGATACGTGTAAGAGGCAGTTAAAAACTTTAAACATTCATTTGGTAGAAGATGTTTCCAAGGAATTATCGAGTCGAAATGGTTTGTATCACGATATTATTACAGTAATTTTGTAGAAACTGCTGTAAATATTAAATAGGAATTTTCCTCATTGCTGGAAAGCATTTCAGTTTATAAATAAAAAACTACAGTTTCGTTTTTGAAAAAATTTTATTGTTTGAAAATATGCCAGTGATAACTTTCTATTACAAAACAAATAAAACTAATCAAGTACCCTAAAATAAGCAGGCAAATAAAACTTTGCAAATGTTTTGTACTCAGAGCTACAACAGTTTTTTCAGTTTTCTGATTAGTAACCGGAAATATACGTAACTCGTTTGATAAAAGTTTGTCCAAGATATATGCCTCCTTTACGTACCACAGTAAACGATCTACCACTTCGATAAAGGGACAATTTTTCCTAAACTGTGTAACAACATTCATAGTAAAGAAATCCTGATCTAGTATGTGAAGTAATGGTCGTGTGTTAAGAAAATACTCCGGTTTGTTCACTT
Source organism: Medauroidea extradentata (assembly GCA_003012365.1). NCBI lineage: Eukaryota > Metazoa > Arthropoda > Insecta > Phasmatodea > Phasmatidae > Medauroidea > Medauroidea extradentata. The sequence goes on from PNEQ01098527.1 coordinate 130,634, forward strand.
CGTACTTAGCACCAGTGAAAAAGTAAATAACACATATATTCCTGTAGGACATTATTGACTCCAAACCTTCTTCGAGTGTTTCGACTGGTACCAGAGAACCAAGTACGAATTCTGATACTTCGTCATCTAAATCAGCCTTGGTGAAAAAAGGGGTAAGGTCTAAGGTAATGTTGGAACCTAATACAGACGGTAATGTTGGAGTTAACCCAATATTCTTAACTTGAGCAAAACTGTCTATATCACTATAATACTGAGGTATTGTTATGTAGCTCGTAAACGATCCGGAGTAGGTGTTATTCAGTACAATGTTAAAAATCGTAACTGAAACTAAGTACAGTCTAAACCAAGTGGCTGTGATTTGGTGGTTTGCTAGTCCAAGAAAAACATGTCTAAAAATTTCTAAACTGCGGAAATATTTTTGTTTGTTTTGTAACGAGAAGCATGAATATAACTTCCCTATGGCGATCATAATAGGATAGCAAGACAAATACATAATCCATAGCGAGTAGGAAAATGGCAACACCGCAGTCATCCACTCCGGCACCTGGACAGCTTTTGGAACAATTAAAACCATTTTTTCTATCATGTATGGATATGATGAAGAACTTAGGATATCTGAGTGAAGAATAGCACTTGTACGTTCAACGTCTACCTCTTTCATAAAAGATTCGGGCAGAACCCACTGGGATGGATTCCTCAAAGATTTCGGCTGTGTTACGACAGACATATTAATTTTCTTATAAATAATTTCGGCTATATTACCACAAACCCCTCCTAGTGATTTCTCTCCGTTTGGCTTTGTGACTTCGTACACAAAAGGAGGGTAGTTGTCCGCGGGATATATAATCGGATATCCGTTTGCATCTATCTGTGATTTTTTGTTTAAATTTTGATCATTTGCTACTGAAATAGCTTTACCCTTACTTACAAATGGGTTAAATGTTTTTGCTTTAATGATTGTCCCTGATTCGATACTGTTCACAGTCGTACTAATTGCCAGTGAGTTCAACGTTTCGTACTTCGTCCAACTGGTCTTCAATAGTGAAAATATAATATCTGGGTGACTGTCAGACAAATTAGTGTCAACGAACATGACTTGCAACCATGAGTTCCACAGAGGGAGTGTCGAAGCTTTTGCCAAAATAGCTATGAATGTATCAACTTCGCAGCTTCCGGACATAATGATAAACGCAACATTGTGTCGAAGCACGTGAAGACACGTGTGCATGTTCTTGTTGAGAACATAGACTGGCAGCGTTACTGCACAATGGAGCGTGTTGATTATTTGCTGCTGTGTGTCATCATGTTGATCGTCAATATACACTACAAGTGTTCGCTCACTGTTCCCTAGTTGGTCGTGGATTATGGACGTTGATTCCTTGACGAAACGAGGGACTTTTGTTGTCTCTGTGTTTCCGTAGATGGTCATGTTACCGTGCGAAGATGCCACTGTCAGGAGCAGCGAGATAAGTACAGCCGGCGACATGTAGCCTACTGTACTGTCTGAAACAAACATATTTACTGTTAGTATAACAAAGATAATTTTTAGCAAAATTTTTTAAATGTTTTCCTTCTATTTCATAAGTTCATTACAGTTGCGGCCATTTGTCGAGTCAGTTTTACTACGATTTCTTATTGACTTGTTTGAGATTGAAAATATTTCGGAAGATATGGTCTGTAGCAATTTTCATCTACATATTTTTATATTTTTCGCAGATATTTATTTCTTATTTTGTAAATAAATTGTGACTAAATTTTGCTCTTATTAAAGATTTTATCCCTCATAGTTTTTGCATAATGATTTGTCATCAGTTTTAGCAGCATAAATTTACTTTACATTTATAAATAATACATTACTTGTGGGAAAGTAAGAAATTTCATAGATTTGACTTTGTGACTTTTGGAACCATTTTGTATGTCAAACAAAACACTCTTGCAGCAGTAACTTAAAAAAGCGTGCAAAAATGCAAAATAAGTAAGCGCTTTCTTGAAAGTGTTTGCAAACGCCGCTTACTAAAAGACAATTCGAAAGTCAAAGGAGACAGCGCAAAATTGGAAGAGGAAGAAGTCACTCAAAGATGAAGTTTACGAAATTTTCAACAAATATTGAAACTGACCGCGAACTTTCTCGATCCACTTAATATTTTTAGTAATTTTACAGTAAATATTCTAATTTCGTTCGTATTTCTCAAGTTATTGCTGAAGATGTCAAGATTGTGTAAGATGCAAGTGTTGATTATGATGTTTTGACTACTCGCAAACTACAGGGTGAGTCGGGAGGAAAGGTACATGCTTTGAGGGGTGATAGTACTGGTGATTCTGAACAAAATGTTTCTAATAAACATATGCCCTTTTCTTAACCGTTTCAAAGAAACCGAATGAAAACAACGAGGAACGGGAAATGTGCAGGTGACGGTAAATCACAATACTGTTATCGTATGTTTTGTTTAATTGTGTACATTTCCTCACAAAACATGTTCAAACACTACACCATCAACTTCAATGCATTTTGCTGCTCTGATAGACAGCTGCTGAGTTGCTGATCTGAGCTCTTTAGTACATTACTTTACTTGAGCACAAGCATGGTAAATACGAGCGAGGAGTTCCTCTCTTGTGTCCACCCTGCGCGTGTAGACTTCGCTATTAAACCAACACCACACCATGTGGAAATGTACACAATTAAACAAAACATACGATAACAGTATCGTGCTTTACCGTCACCTGCACATTTCCCGTTCCTTGTTGTTTTCATTCGGTTTCTCTGAAACGGTTAAGGAATGGGCATATGTTTATTAAAAACATTTTGTTCAGAATCACCAGTACTATCACCCCTCAAAGCATGTACCTTTCCTCCCGACTCATCCTGTACATTATATGTTTATATATATATTCATTTATTAAATATAATATTTCATAAAATTACCTACAGATATTCAAAATGAGAACACAAAGAGGGCGAAAAATTGTGGCGGAGTAATTATTTCATAGGCCATACCTTCGAAAGAATATGCTACATCGTTGAAAGTATATTCAGTTCGAATATGTTAAATGGCTTCAAACATGTGATTCTGTTGAAGGAATTATAGTTTTTTTGTATGATTTGTAAACCGAACTGTGCTCCTTTGCGCACTTATTTAGACTATAGAATTTAACGATGTAGGTCATGGAATCCAATGACTTGAGTAGTTAAGTGGGTCTTAACACTTACCCAACACTCTTGTAAACGCCTGGATTCAGCAGGGATTGCCCCGCCTCTGGGTATAGTTGGTAACCAATCAGAGGGGAGGATTTTGACGGTCTGGTGGGGGTGCGAAGAATGGTATAGACATCGAGCTAGCTACCGGGGGAGTTGTAGAGAAGATAATCGGTAAGTGAGTCTTCTGCTCCGGCTGCGACCGCCCCTAGGGACTTTGGGTTCGTGTCTGGGTGCGACCCTCTGGCTAGAGCCCTAACTTCAACGGCGGCACGAGCGGTGAGTCTCCTGTTAGTTTAGGGAAGGAGAGCGATCCTTTACTTATTTCCTGTCTCGTCTTATCCTAACCCTTCCACTCGCCTCTATTTCTATATTACTGTTCTTCCTGGTATCTTCTATTTCTAATAAACTTCTTACTTTTCATCTCTTGCATATTTATCTTGCCCTTCCCGGCTAAACTTTGTAACAAAATGTACTGTCTCAGTTTGGCGCTTCTATTTCACAATGTGAGAGATACTAGAGACGCAAAGATCCCAGAGGCGCGGTATATGTATCTTCCTATATACTGAGTATGGTGGAGGCGTGTTTTCGTCTACCCGATGCATAAATAAAGAAATTATAAACACATCCACGTTTTAATTGTGGTTCGGAACCCGGTACATTAGCATTATCGTGCCAATGGCATCGTTAACACCAATGGAAAAGTACACGAGTATTAATACTTTCGCATAATTTCACCAGTGTTTATTAAATCAAATATTTATATGAATAAAAACGTCATTGTACAACCAGGTCATGATGGTCAGAATACCGACGTGAATTATAATCAAGAGAGAGATAATGGTTGCCTTCAAGGACCACAACACTTTCATCACAACTAGGGCAAATTCTGAAGGGAAAAAAAACTGTGAGCCAAATGGTTGCAGATTAAACAAAACATGTGTGCCGAACATCATTTCTTAATATCACCAACGCACAAACTGCACAATATTTAACACTTAAATTTAATATAACGGTATATGTGTGTATAAATATATATATATATATATATATATATATATATATATATATATATATATATATATATATATATATATATATATATTAGATAAGATACTTGTGCTCGTTTATTTTGACATTAACTATGTCATTGAATGAAAATGTTTATATCGTTGTCGAACCCTCCGTTTACAGGCACAATTGAACAGACTTTATTTTACTAAGTAAAACTCTCTCTAAAAAAATTCTGCACAGGTGTTGCGTAATACCACCCAGTACACTTACTGTTCTATAAACACGAGATGGCCAACTCATCCCTGTAGATACTGTTACGTAGTCTGTAGTGCTGCCGAAAAAGAGTTTCTCTTTTGTTTTACCTAATATGTGAGCCACTGAGAGTCGAAATAAATGCAGTAGTGTTTGTTAACATACGCTTGATATTCATTCTAATGGTACGTAAAAGCGTTGCTCTGTTAAGATGTATATCGCTCGATCATCCGATAAAATAAATACACCGAAGGTCGCTAAAGAGGAAATAACGACTTCTGTTCACCCAATCCGAGATTCCGGTGTTTTAAAACTTGCTCCCATTCTTTATCAAAATAATTTGAAGAATATGATTAAAAACAATATTTTAAGGTACCAGAAACAGAAAAGGGAACGTATTCAAAGACTGAGATTTAATAAAGATGCTGGTTTTAATTAGTTCAGCTTTAATGGCCTTGGGAATGAAAACTATAAAAAAAAAAAGAAAGAAAGTGGCGTTTGATGCGTATTCTTTTAAGAGACGATTAAGAATAAATTGTAAATGTTATTTATTTACATAAGAGCGTGGTTATACTAGAATGCATGGTGCAAAACCTGTAGTTAAATACAGTAGGGCCTAAGTATTAAAGTAGAGCAGCCTTACCGTAAATTGTAAGTATTTTTTACTTCAAAGACATGATTGAGTTTATCTCTGGAGGAAATATAACTGACACGTGCAATTCTTTTGTTTTAAAAAATTTTAGGTACATGCATGTATATACTATTGCAAAGAATGTTATAGAAAACTTTTTATAAATACCACTGTTCATACATATTAGTCAAGGAATAGTGAATATTTACGTTGTAACAAAATTACTTTCACACAAAAAAGGTATTAAGGGCTGATTGCACAGTCATATTGAGAAAATCTTAGGCCTCTCTGCGTGAACTGTGAGAAATTTTCATTGCAGAAAGAAAAGTGAGTGAAATCTAAGGATAAACTACAAATTTCTGAAGGTGTCCTCAGACCTTCCTTAAAAATTTCTCAGGCAGCAAATCAATCATGGCGGCCGTAAATTTAGGTTAGAATGCCACATGGGGGAGAGTATTATTCTTATTTTTAATTTATTGGTAATATTTTAGAGGAGGATCATAACCATGGTGTAAATGAAAGACTGCAATGTCATCTACAACACAATTTATATTCGTTGTACATTTTTACATGAAACCGATGTCGTGTTTTTTTACTGTCACTTTTGTTATCAAACAAAATGGGTACGATACCATTTTATAAACAAAGTGGTTACGATGCCAATTTATAAACAGAATCGACGACATATTTTTTATCATTTTTATTTCGCATTTTTTTTTCAGCTTTTCAGTATGCGAAACACTAAATATAAGTAAACAAATCACTGTCATATACGTTTTGTGCATAATAAATGGGAAATAATATAAATGTTAGTTACATTCGCAAGTTGATGCACAAAAATCAATTATTTTTCTCGCGAATGGTGTGGTAACACGTCACCTCAACTGAGAAATTTCAGTTTCCTGACTGTGCAATGCAAACGAAACATTCTTAGATTTCACTCAAGTTCTCCTTAGTTTCACGTTTACCTCAAGATTTTCCTCACTTGACACTGCAATCCACCCTAAGCCTAAGTTTTTCGATAAATTGCCAAACAAAACAAAAAAACTCATACAAACTTATATTTAGCCATTTAAATGTATGCAAAATCTTTAATAAGAAACTTTTTCAGCTAATAGTTAAATTATTTGCAGTAATGTTATTGTACCAACATAAGTTTATGTTGTGAGACGAATAGAAATATTTGTATATTTGTATCTGTATAGTAACCATATGTTATGTTATCAGTGTGTGAAGTTTTGATCATTTCTTCTACCCGCAGAACTGGAGGTAATTTGGAAAAGGAATTAAAATTAAGAATAAGAAAGTGTGGGAGCAACTAGCATGCCAGCAGATGTGACGGTAGACGTGGCGAGTAGACAGTACTGAGTAGTGTTGTGGGCGAGTTCATCAACTGGACGTAGTTATGCAAAAAAGAACCAACTCACAGTTCACTGGAACTGAGATATTCAAGGTCAAAGTCTACTGTGGCCATACGGACCTTGTTTAAACCGATTTTTCTGGGCTATTATTTTTCTTCAAATATTGTGATTTAATGCTTGTTCTTTTTCTAGGATATATTTTGGACCTTTGCCTTCAACTTGGTGTGATTATCTCAAAGAAAATTACTTCGTGGGTTGGTTCCTTTTTGCATAACTACGTCCAACTTATCTACATCTGCGTAATAAGCAGAGACTGGAGAAATTTGCGGGTTCACTGACCTGTAAGCCAGCCTTCAAGAACGTATATGCATTCAAGCAAACAGCAGCTCTTCACTAGCTGTTAGTTGACACAGCGATATAGGCCTGCATTTAATTACTGGCTCAAATATTTAAACCAGGTCTCAAATAAGTCAAGAACCAATTGTGAAAATAACACGAACTTACAGTTGGTGGAATTATAGCTTGTGCCTAAAATAAAACGCGCATTTTTCAGGTCCCCAGTAATAAGCCACAGGGCACTCTGTTGTGGTTGACCACGTGCAGGTAACGTAGGTATCTTAAGGGCGTTCAAGTGCGATAAAATCATAATTTATTTTTATGAAATAGTGTTAGTTTTGTAGACAATACTTGAGAGTACAGTTTCCTCTTACGAAAAAAATATAGCTTTCATAGTTTTCTCATAACAATGCGCAAAAGTCAAAATTTGCTTGCTCTGCTGCAATGCAAATAGTGAAAACCAACTGACCTACTTAAATAAAAAAATCACCGTGATATTACATCCCATGAGCTATGCAATAAAGTATTTAAAAGACCATAACGTAATATTTTAGAATTAAAAAAAAAACGCAAAACTACAGGAAAAAAGTTGAAAATTCAGCAATTTTTTAAAATACAAAAATATTTCACGCGATTGTTTTAAATTGTATTAATACGTAGCCCGTGGCATGTTACTTCACTGTGAATTATTTCACTTACGTAAGTCAATTGGTATTCACTATTTGCATGGCAGCAAATCATGCCAATTTTGACTTGGACGCACCGTTATGAGAAAACTATGCGAGTTAAAATTGTTTCGTAAGAAGAAACTGTACTCACAAGTATCGTCTATAAAACAAACACTATTTAATATAAATATAAAATTATGATTTTATCGCACTTGAACACCCTTAAATGTCCACGTCGTAGGTGTGTTTCAGCTCCGTCTTCCCGTTGTTAGGGTGGTTTTCTCGATAGTAAAGATATCTGATAACCAAATATATTTTTGAATTATCCTTCTAAGAAAAAAGTTAATATATTCACGGTTTAGTCTTAATATTCTTTATTTCTGCAGGTTATCTTTATCTTCATACCACCAAGCATTATATGCATACAGTTCATGATAATATAGAAGAATAGATTCGTTCGTAAAATAAAAAATAATTATTATTATTGTTATTAGAGTTGATGGTATATCGCGAAAAAATTTTTGTGACAACATAACCTTGAAAACACTATGGTTTCTTGCGACATGTATGACTGGGTGATATACGTCTGACACGACGTAGATGTCTGCTGGCCAATAATAGGCATCAAATATTACAATATCGGGATACTTATTGGTTCAATCCAATAGGGCAACAGCTCCACGTACGAGAGAAAACTATTCATCTATTCATAAGCTGAACGTACGTTGAAACCTTGCAAACAGTCAAGTTTTCCCACGATAAACCACCATCTCTAATTATTATTTAACTTCTGCATATGAGGATTTGGCACTGCAGGCTATTAAAAAAAAATTTTAAAGTTGGTAACATGAAGAAAAATATTAGAATGCCAAGCATATACACTGATTCAGAAACACTTATTACAACAGCTGTAAAAGTTATTGCAGTATTATTAAGTCAGCGATTACAGTACAGTTAAATTAATATTCTTCACCATTTCGTTTTTAAGAAATTAGTTGAAAGTGCAGCAGTTTTTAAGTTACTTTATGTATTTATTTTATATACTGAACAGTGATTAAGTGGATGACACCATTAGAAAAAATAATCTTGGTTAGTATGCAACATAATAACAACATGATGAAGAGCTGATTTTACAAGTGAATTAAAAATTCTAAAACTAGCCAAAGAACTGAGCAGGGATACCTGAACAAATGAATACTATATATATGTCGCATAGCAAGAAATTAGGGACGAGCGCCACTGTTTGATTGGCAAAGACAGCAAATGTATTTCTTTGTTGTCGCTGAGAGATTTGTCGCATTAACTTAACTTATATAATCACTACCTTAAGAGCGCGATCTACAGCAATTTTCATCGTCATTATTTTATTTTTTATTTGGCGAAGTTGTTTCGAAGAGAAATCAGCTGTTCCTGTAGGTGTATTGAGAAATGAGGTTATGTTTGGACAACTCACAGCCGCGATATATGTACAGTCATGGACACAAAAAATGGGCCAACTCGTGAAGGTGGAAATTTGTCTAAGTCCCGCTTCGGGTATGTTCGGCAGGCAGCCTTCGCGCAAGCGACTGATGAGCGCGTGGCGTCACACAACAGCAAGCGAAGGCTTTGGGGAAAAAGGACACAAATCCCAACATGATATTGCGGTTAACAAACACTTAGCC
>PNEQ01098528.1:0-139388 GCA_003012365.1 Medauroidea extradentata
GCTGCTAGGTTGCCTCGGCAACGTTGCAGTGGTAACGTTTCTGGCACGTGCAGGCAACGTGCTGCTAGGTTTCCTCTGCAACGTTGCAGCTGTAACGTTTCTGGCACATGTAGGCAACATGTTTGTATAGTCTGTGACGAACTTAGCACATTGTAACGTTGTAGCAACGTTTCCAGCACCACCTGTGCTGTTAGGGTAGGGCCACGATTTTGTCGCGAAAAGATTTTTGCCTCACTTTGTTTCAGTGACTCACGCGCACATCGGCAGTTCTGTTTCAAGGTTATTGGCAGCGTGTCTTTGTTCAGACACGTTTATCATTTTACTGCCCCAATCAGAATAAGATTATTGTGAGTCTGTACGTCTATAATATGCCAAGGCAAGTGAGAGTAAAATCATCCAACCACAGACGATGTAGCAGAGCTGCAGGTGTGCACATGACGCATCGAAACCAAATGTTGCAAAAATCTTTTCGTCATAAAATCGCGGCTCTACCTATAACGTAAAGCTTACTGGACTTCACATTTATAATGCTCGTACCAGTTCAGTTAAAATATCGTGCCTATTTAAAATATGAACTAAGTTGCAATTTAGATAGTATTTTTAATATACGCCTGTTTATCAAAACACAAAGAAAAATGTTAATTATGTAACAGGAGTAACATTCAAATATTTAGATTTTTTTCTTAAATCTGTAATATTTTAAAATAATTAATTCCGTTTTCAGACGATTATTGGGGTGTGTTAGATTATTTCCTATGAAACTCATTACAATATATTAAATTATAATTATGAAAACTAGTTTTGTGTTGACCGTATGAAAATGGTTATTTTGCAGCAATTTTAAAGTTACTTATTACCTCCATAATCATGACTATATACATCACATAAATATTTTCAAATTATATCAAAATACATGGTCATATGTGGGACGATTAAGTCGGACTTATAATTTGAGCAGTGTTAGGCGACCCTTAACTTATTATTCACATTTTTTTTTTACTTCTGTCTCACAGTTCTTTAATACTTCAGATTTGTAATGATTTCGTAGTCTTATTGTAATAAACCTTGCCAAAGTTTTGGTGACCATGTGCGCAGTCTTAGCTGAATTTTTAGTTTATTTCGTGTGTAACTTTCTCCCACATATTACCAATGGGAGCGGTGCAGCTTGTGAAAATTTACCAGTTATAAATTTTATAAAATAGAAAATAATTGGTAACGAAAAAATGTTATATTCGAAAGTATACCAACATTAATATTGTTGGTTGTATCTTTTAAGACGCATGATACTTCATGAACTATCAATATAGATCCTTATACTTATTACAGACACAAATTTGAATGCTTTATTAGACATCCTACATTATATATTATTTTGATTTGCAACACAGCACCATGTCTAACATCACAGTCATCTGCTTGCTTAAACATAGGTCTTATGGTCCTGACTAGGACGCAGGAATAGCTCACTGTTATCCCATTCAGCAGGATATAAAAATGTTCTGATTCAATGCATTGTATTAATATTATTTAATAGCTTAAATGTTTTGTTCATTTTTAGGTACTTGAAGACAATTTTTATGTTAGATTGTTGTACTAATATTCTCGTTTACCCCACATTCAGTTTTTATATTTCCTTTGTGTACATTAATTTTTAATCACTTATATTCGTTACCATGAATGAAATTAATATTTTGAAACTTTATTTTAACTGTATAAATAATTAAAATTTAAAAAAATCTTTGTAAATAAATTAAAATTGCAATTTATACAATTAAAACAACGTATTCCTATTTTAACTAGTTTTTTTTTTATTTTGGTTGATCTAGCATTGGTGTAAGTGTTGAAATTAAAAAAATTAATGAATGAATTTTCGCCTAAAAATATGTAAATAGGCCTACGTAATTGGTTTATTCATCCAAAGACAGGCATAAACTAAAAATAACAATATGTTTTTGATTTGAAAATTTTCAGTTTCACGGCTTTTGTTTATTTATACGTTACATTAATTCGTTCCCTACGCTTTAGCGTTTGTCATTTTGTATTCATTAAATTTTATTACGGGCACTCTGCAACGTAAAATTCGTAATTTTATTATTTTACCAAACACTATCCAACTCTTACACATTACATTCACAGTAATTTCCCACAGACAAAACACTTTTCGGAAAACTAGTCAAAAGATACCAATGAAATAATTTATAGAGTAAAAGTTAACGTGTTAAGTAACAGAATGACAACTTTGTTATACCACGTTTTTTTTAATACAGAGACTCAAATGTACGCAAAAAAATTAGTTTATTTTTAAGATTTTTACGTAAAATTACAAAATGTGTAATTTTGTACTTCAAAGTATTTACTTTCACTCACAATATTTCATTCGTATCGTTTGAATAGTTTTCACTTTTGGTAAGTGAAAATAGTCAAATCGTTACTTCGGTTATACGAAACAATGGAACCGCAAATATTTTATTAGTGGGGAATTAATAGGAATGTAATGTGTAAGAGCTGGATAGTGTTTGATATATTATTATATTACAAATTTTTCAGTGCAGAGCAGTCTGAATGACGAAGTCCTGTACTAAATTTATAACTAAGAGTTCTAAGATTTACTTACAATTTAAATAAATATATATGTATGTACTTTGTGATAAGTAATGAGTTTAATTTATCCTGATGATGACAGATCTACTTTTGTAGCTAGGATTTTTGTGCATATACGGATTTTGCAACCACCGAGCGAGGTGGCAGGATGGTTACACGTTGGACTCGCATTCGGGAAGACCCGGGTTAAATTCCTGACTCCGGCCATCCTTATTTTGGTCTTTCATGGTTTTCCGAAATCGCTCCAGGTGAATGCTGGGATTATTACTTAACGAATGCCATGGCCGACTCCTCTCCCAGCTTCTGTTACTGTACTAAGTTGTGTGGCACCATCTCTAACGATCTCGTTGACGACAAGACGTAAAACCCACTTTTTAAAACATATAAACTTACGTAGACACGTATCGATTTATCAAGAAACAAATTTGCAGAAATCTTGAAACACAACCGCATTTTGTTGCTCATTTCTCTATTACATCGAAGTGTATAAAATATAATGCATAGGCCTGTATGTTGTTTGTTACGTTTAATTTCAATTGGCGGGTTTCTCCAAAGTTGGAAAACTGAAGTGTTTTGTTGGATATCTGTCATTGCTAACAAATGTTGTTAAGTCGCAGAAAACCTATAATTACATTCAAACAATTTAAGCACGAGAAAATAAAAAAAAAAATGAAGAAACAAATTAATGAATTCTGCAGCGGGCATAGTTAACAATCATAGTCGGTATATGTATAATGGTAATAAATGAAACACGAAAAAGGAAAGTCAGGACAAACAACGACCTAACAAGGCCGATTAAAATAGCGACAATAATGGGCAAAGTCAACGAGGACAACATAAATGAACTCAGCCACCAAAATGGTTGTAGCCTACAGTAATTTCTGTGCTCCTTGGTCCGTATATTAATTTTGTTTGTTACTCACTTTGACGTCCTTACGTTTGTGCGTAAGTATGGGTTTTCTGCGACTTTACAACATTCGGTAACAACCAGTGACATAGCTTATCCATCTAAACACCCCAGTTCGTCATACAGCCCCATGGCCAAAATCACCCAAATTATTTTCTTGCTTTATGCCATATTTCATGTAGATTTTCGTTCGCTTGCACCGTATCAATTTTTTCTTTGGACTTCAACTATATTATTTGGGCGAAATTTTCCCTTCAGTTGAATGAAAGCACATCAGTGTTGGACTTTGTGGCTCTTTGTACACACGAACGAAAAACAAACCGTGCACGCGCATGCTTTGCAGCGTTACTTCCAAAAAAATTTAAACTCCTACCTCCTATTTCAACCGATGAACCCTGGAGCTGAAGTTATTTAATTTCCGATCACATACTGTAATGGCGTTCCGTTCGTGTGTGGGTTGCCCTTGTTCGTGTTTACCTCCGTGTGCCTGGCTACCTTTGCAGGGCGGTGCTTGTTTGCGCCGTGTGGGGAAGTTGAGGTGGATGAGAAGGGGTGAACAAGTCGGCCGGGAAACAAAGAAGACCGCTTTGCCGCAGGTCTCCTAATTAAAACTACGGACCTGCAAGACGACCCTAGGAAACAGTCTGCTGATTATTATATGTCCCATCCTGTTTCGTCCTTCCTCTGTACCTTGTGTGAAGTCCGCCTAGAAAGTTCATACGAATAATCTCACTTCACATGCAGATGCACTCTTTGAATAAAAAATTACGTCCTATTAATGGAGACCTGAAAAATTCGCGTTTTCGTTTGAGCACAAGTTAGAATTCCATCAACTGTAAGTTTACGTCACTTTCGCAATTGGTCCTTGACTTATTTGACACCTCCTGGAAGTCTCTGAGCCAATAATGGAAAAGTAACTAATACAGACCTATATCATTTTAACAGCGAGCAGCTAATAAGCATCTGCTGTCTGCGTCAGTTTAGGACGACGTTATGCATAAACCAGCTATGCGCCAATCGATTGTGTTGCGTAATACAGATGAAAACATTGTCAGTTTTAAAACTGTCTTAATGTATTCTGGTCATGTTGCGTGTTCAAATTATTTCCTTTATAAGACTAAAATAGGCCTACTTCTCGTAAGAACTGCTCAAAGCTAAGAATTTTTAAACACATTGTTATTTACAACTAATATTTGGCTCATAGCTGGTTGATGCATGACACCATCAAAATATTCTTTCAGACTAGCGTACAGATCAGTGAATCCGCGAATTTTTTCGGCCTCTACCTATTAATAATGATTTAAATTCTGCCAAAATTCTGCTTTTTTAGTAACATAAATTTCATGCCAATAAGAAACGAAATAGTTTCTTCTAGTTAATTTCTTGATATTAATTTAACTAAACTTGCTATGTTTAATTTTGAAACGAGAAAACTTTCTCGCCGTTTCATATCTTCTTTTATTGATTTTAAATGCCTCTAATTTTGTTATAGTTTTTTTTGTTACCAAAAGTGGCGCGGTGGAAGAATGGTCACACCATTCGCCTCCCACCAAGGCGAACCGGGTTTGATTCCCGGTGAGGTCAATCTTCTTGCATCAAGTCATTGGGCACGTAGGCCTACCTAGTGGTTTATGTTGCCACTTGACAGAAAATAAATTACTTCAAATCGCTTACGAATATAGTCTATTTAAAGGGAGGAGAATTTGTTTGATTACGCAGCGTAGTGGTTTCCTGTGTAGACTTTTCCCCTGTTGTAGAGGTAACTGTGAGACGGAAATGAGGTTTTAACAAGGTAGAACTAACCTAGGACGATTGGAAGAAAAGTTATTTTTAAAATGAAGATGGCTAGCGTAGTTTACTGATATTACGTCTGATTTGCTGGGTATGACCATATTTATTTGTGTACTTGTCGGTCATTTTCATGTGGGTACATGCAATCAAATAAAGTGAAACGTGTTTTTTCTTGGTACAGATAGGTCTAGGCCTAAGCTTTTTGTTTATTTCTAGGAAATGTGTGCTAACATTAACATATCCGCTCGAATTTCTACAATACCTTTGAGGAGTATTAAAGCTGAATGAAACTAATGTTATTAATCATCAAATGATATTCTATTAACCATGGCCATGCTTCCAACAGAGAGAAATTCATATTGTCCAAATGCATTTCTCTGTAGCTTACACATTCCAACATCAACTGCATGGCATTACATTTGTTTTATGGTAGTGGTTAGTGTATCAATGATTTTTACGGCATGAATAAATAAAATAATTATGGGTAGACTAATAAAGCAATATTCTCGCTGTATGGAAACTCGCATTATGACGGGAGAAAATTCATTGTAGGCTTACTCATTTTTAGATAGCATTTCTACTGATTTGTTGCAATTAATTTAGTATAAAATTAGACACCACCTTGACCTGTTGAAACAGTATTAACTGTGAAACAATTTATATAGCTTCATCTTTTTTTATTACTCTAAACTGATATATTAAGTAAGTATTTTAAAAACTTCTGTTGATGAAAAAACAGTAATTTTTGGACTCTGAGTGTATTAAAGTTTTGATTCATTAATAGAAACTCTTCAACCGGTATAATCAGTACGTTTTCCAGCACCTTTTATGCAAAATCAGCCGTTTCTACCCGTGATTAACTGCGCAAATTCTACTGGCCAAGTCATCCACTGACGCTAGCGTAGCAAAACTACTTCATCCAAAGTTAAATTTTCTCACACTCAGGTGCTCCGGACCAATCAAGAGATATGAGTCAGAGTTGTTTCACGGCGACTATCCTCCCACCCCACCCCACTCCACCTCTTGCTTGACTGACACTCAACATCAATGGTTTACGTGTAAAATGGGCATAACAACTACCACGTACCTCACATCTTTCCAGAGAGATTATCACTATCTTTCCGGCCTGTCCCTCCCGCTCTTCAGTGCTGTGAATTGATAATACAAAAACACACAATCGCTGGTATGGTAATTTTTTTTATTCATTGGTTTAAAAAAACTGGTAGGTAAGAATAATCACGAAATATAGTGGTCTATCACTACACAGCCCTTCAAGTCAAAAGGCATACCACTTAATTTTTGATTCAGTGGTCATAAAGTTTATACCAGGACTTCACAATACAAACATTTTACGAAAATTCAATCGTTGATATCTTAAGCTAATGTTATAAACAAGTGTTAACAAAGTGTCCTACTGGAAAGCTAACGAATAAATCTTCGTTTCTCACGATACACTTAAAAAGGCAGATTATTGTTTAATGTAAAGCACGAGTGCGAGAATTAAATTATATTGGTAGCTAGCATGCATGAGATTTATAATATCGTCTGGCAACCATCATGCTTCCTAAAATAAAAAAACCTCTGCCACTTCAAGTGTGCTCAGACTTTTAGATAGCACTTCCAGACACGATAACCTATGTTTGGCTTTGTCCAGAACAATGTAATGAGCCTTCGGACGTACGGCTAACTTATCTCTTTATAGGATTTGTATGCTCAATAAAACTGAACGTGCAAGCTAACCAGGAGTACTTATGAAGCAAAATAAGCAACGCGCATGAATGCACTAACATACGTACGCATCCGAACTCTGCTCATTAGTCCCAAAACAGGGTATTATAGCGGGCAATCTCTGCAACGCCGAAGCACTCCTCGCTAACAACGAAAGGCATTTAGCCCTCCATCAATGACTTG
The DNA here is from genome assembly GCA_003012365.1 of Medauroidea extradentata. Taxonomy (NCBI): domain Eukaryota; kingdom Metazoa; phylum Arthropoda; class Insecta; order Phasmatodea; family Phasmatidae; genus Medauroidea; species Medauroidea extradentata. The sequence goes on from PNEQ01098528.1 coordinate 7,211, forward strand.
GAGACGCGCTGCTCTGGTAGAAGCTCCGACATGTACGTTCGCACAGCAATCGACTTTATCCCTCACCCTCCCTTTGACCTTGTATTGTTTACCAGTGGCGTGCAAACATTATTCTTGTGTATAGTCATGGGCGAATAAGTAGGAGCTGATGCAGACGCGTTATGCGATTGTTTTCCTGAACAGAATGTAGCTAAAATAATACAATTTCATATTAAAAATAATATACAGAAATAATATCTTACCTTTTCTTCAAATATGTAATAATAGTTTTCTTATTTGTTTGTTATATCAAATCTTATTTAATGAAATTTAAACAATATTTAGCAATTTTTAAAGAAATATTATATATTGAGTCTTGATTAATTTGTCTCTGGCAATTATTATGATGTTATATAATATATTTCCTTAATTTTCTTAATTAACTAATTTTTAAATGGTTATTTACATTCCCTGGTAACACTGAATAAACGTTTTGCAACTACTTCTGATATGAAATGAGTATACACGCTTTGATGTATTAACTGCTGGATGCGTAAATATTTCACCAGTGATATTACGACACATGGTCTAGGTATGACATTTAACCCGAATTTTTTATTTTGAATAATTAATATTTCTTTACACTTAATAAAAAGGGCCACGAAAGTAAATTCAGCAAAATAAACGAACAAGTCTTCATGTTGAATCACACAATTTTATATAATTCAGGAGTAAGTTGTTTTATACTTACAAAATACAGGCACAGAAATTAAATAATCATCACGATATTTTTATATTTTTGCCCCCTTCTTCAAAGAAAATTTGTGCCAGAAGTAAATTTAATTGTTAAGTTCTTGCTTAAATATGTAATATTTTTACGCAGCTTAACATTTTTCTGCGTATTTACCAACACGCTTCTCAGAAATACACAGGAAGTGTTAGGGAAATATGCGAATCTGGAACTGATGCAAAATTTCTACACCTCTCACAATGCACGGAGATGTTTGAAGAAAAGTCCTGGACATTAACTCAGATACTTTCCTGTAACTCTGATGCACGGTTGAGTATAGAAGAAAAAATATATAACACTGTCCTAGAAACAGATTTACCACTTTATAAAACAATTGTTAGTAACTAATTGAATCGGATTTTTATTGCAGGTTTACCTCTGGCACCGAAATCGAAGTTACCGGTACACAATTACGACGTAATTTTTTCCCACAATAATTCCATAAAGTGCGATAAAGATATGTTTACCAATAATTTTAGCAAAAACTTCTTCATGAGATTGTTTTCAATTCTCGACTTTCAAAATCCTAAACAATTCTAAACGTTTCCAGTGTTTAGTAATTTACCGCGCCGTAATTGGGAACCATCAAAGCGTTCACCATGAGTGATTTCAACAATCAGTGGAACACCGAAGTTAGAAATACCCTAAACAGGAACTGAACTTGTGCGGTTCTGAAAGTGATTTTGATGTATTTCTGCAACGCTCAATCACTAATGTTTTAGAATATGTTCACTAATTTTTTCCATATGCTATAAGCAAGGTAATAACTGTCATGCAACGTTTCAAATAGGGTGGAACTAAGGTTTCAAACTTCACTAACAGAAATATGTTAAATATTTTAATTGCGATCTTATAATTGTTAAATTGGTCACTTATTGCTAAAAACTACACGTGCCTGCTCTCTGTTGGTAACCTAGTGAACTCGTTGTACAGAGTCTTCCAAATTCTGTGGAGCTCGCAATCTGGTTTATCAAGGTATTAAGGCCATGCTCTTTAGCACCTACTTATTGTTTTAGCGATATTATTTTTTACGAATAAACGAAAGCAGATATCAAAAATATGTATGGTAGTTTAGTTTAAAAGCGTCATCTCCATTTTGGCTGATTTTTTTTCAACGCAGTTTATACGATGGTTTTAGCAAATTACATAATCAACTAAATTCTGGTTAATTGACAATTTAGTCGAAAACCGTACAGTTTCATGCTTCAAGAAAATTAGCTATAACGACTGAAACCATTTCGAACAAAACTGCCAGACATATTCTTAATATACACTCTAATTTAAGTTTAAAAATGTAATTATAGCAAACACAGTAGACACTAAAGTGCATGGCCTTAAGGGCGCGGTACACCTCAGTTTTGACGTCTATTTTTATTTTTATATTCGTACCAGACATTTTTTTCTTATTTTAGACATAAATTGTGATTAAATCTTCCTCTTAGTAAATATTTTATCTATCATAGTTTTTGCGCAGTGAGTCGTAAACGTCAAAATTTGTATTTTACGGTTTTATGTACGCCACTAAAGACAAATGACATACCAAACCAAAAAAATCACAGTGTATAATAATGTTATAGGCTGTGATTTGACATATATAAAATAAATAAAATGTGTGTTTGTATTTTTTTAAAAAAAGTTGAAATGTTGAAATTTGAATTTTATAATTCAACATTTTTTTGATAAATACAAAATATTTTATTTTTGGTTTTTATACGTGTCAAACCATAGCCTACACCATTGTTATGTACGGCAAAATTTTTTTCGGTTCGGTATGTCAGTTGGTTTTAGTGGCGTATTTAAAACCGTAAAGTACAAATGTTTACGACTCATTACGCAAAAACTATGAGACATACACAAATTTCCTAGGAGGAATATTTTATCACAATTTACGTCTAAAATAAGAAGAAAATATCTGGTACAAATATAAAAATAAAAATAGGCGTTGAAAACTACGTGGTAGATAAATAAACTCTGAAAACATCAATTGAATTCTACCCTTTTTTCGAAGCCAATATGGATAAAATACTCAATGACAATCCTATATATGGTATTTGCCAACTTTATGAGTAAATATTTATCCAAAATTACTTATTTGTTACGCGTGACCTATTGCGCCGCAGTTAAATGCACGAGGTTCCGGCGTCAGAGATTGTGCCTTAGAAGTTCGTAACATTGGAAACAATTTTGTTAAAATCGTTGGCTAAAACTATTGTCCAGGGTTGCTATTATTTAATTTTCGCAAATTGGCTACAAGGAACCTACAGTTATAGATGAATGCTTTTAGCGTTGAGTTATGTACCACGCCCTCTTAAGGTATTTCACAGTGGCGAACCCTCTATTGTTTGATGTTCTTTCATAGCACAAGAGAAAACAGAAGATTACTGTAATAGTTTCCGTATGAAACACAGAGGAACTGACCACTGAACCAGCGTTATGTATCTGTCTCTTGAAATATTATCTGAAGTGCAGAAAACTGAATGACCAAGATATTACTCATTCTAGCCCGTCACTAATGGAAATCAATTTTATCGTTCCTGTAATGAATTGTAGGAAGGACAATAGTGACTGATTTGCCTCTTATGGTCATTTACGCCTGTCACTCGTCTAAAAGCTAAAAGGGTTGAATGAATTGCTGATTATTTAATTTCTCATGTATCACGTTACAAAGTATGACGCTGGATAATTAGTTAAATTACTTAGGCAAAATTAATTGATATTATTCAGATTCATGTCAAGGCTGCCAAAGAAGTCGCTAAAAAAGAAAGGTACCAAAGAAAAGAATTCGTTCTCGTTCTGTTTGGTGTGACGTGTTATTAATTATGATTTTCAGGCTCACTCTTTTTTCACCTGATTGAATGAAGCGACTGCCCATTTTCTCGACGGTCATTGTTCAGAAACCGAAGAATGGAAGAACATTTTAAAAAATCAAAAAAGGTACAGAATAAAATACCAGTTAGTGAAAATAGATCTTCGACGAAGCATGATATAAAAAAAGTCTGAGGGAATCATTAATAATTGAAAGTAGTAATTGAAACAGGCTGGGGCATCGCCTCGCGTGAACATCGCAGGGGAATGACTCCCCGTGGCACCGGGTCGGCCTCCTCGTGATCTCGTGTTCATAATTACGTGCTCGGGATCCAAACCACCGGCGTCGAGGGGACCAAAGTGGACGGCGAGTAGAGGGAAAAAATGAGAGCATGGATAAACAGGAAACACGGAGGCTAGGTGGTGCCGACGTCGGAATAAATCTGTCCTCACCCCGACCTTAATGAGGTACTCGTTACTACGTGCAGGCCGCCTTATCTGGCCGACGCCGAGGACAGTCCGGGGACTAGCGTTTTAATTAATAACGCGCCAGAGGTTATCAACTCAGCATCTGCCTCGGGGGTGAGGTCTACGATGGGGGGTGGGACTCTAGACCGAAGGGACAAATGAGAAACGTTGGCAGGAACACACGTTATCGTGTTACACGGAAGGTGGTGGGGAGAAACAGTGGGTGTGGCATACACTTGTTTCCTCCGCAGTGAGCAAGTTGTTGATAACGTGGAACTGAAACATTCGCCCTTCTACACACTTTCCCGTTTCTTTCTACCCTTGAACTACTTGCGCCTTATCTCTAAGCCTTTTAATTCCCACTTTCCTTGTCACGTGATACACCTCCTGTTTTCATTGTTCCCCGGCTTCACAAACCTTCGCCCTGGCAGTTGTTTTAGCTCAGCTCTCTGCGAACCACGTCTAGTGCTCATTTCTACGACAGACCCATATGAACAAGGTTTTCTTCAGGATGCCACTACCTGCGCCTTAAGAGGCCTTAAAGTTACCAGCAATAAGGACGACCTTGAAGAGATCATTAAATGCCGCAGCACCACAACGAACCAAGCGTTGAACTAAAGTGCAAATTCCCGCCGATTCACTTTTACTACTGAACTTTTACCGGTGACCACATAATTTTATTAATGGGAAGTCTGCAGCTAAATTCAGTACATATTCCAATATGAATATGACATGCATCCGGTTAGTACATTTTGAGGAACGGCGGTCTGTAAAGGCTGTGTGGGAGGTCTTAGAAACAGATTTTTCATGAGCATAGTGTCTTGACAGTCACTCTCCGACCTTGTCCGAAGTGTGTTTTCTTTTCGTACGTTGGCACAATGGGCGCATGTGGAATAGTTTCGTAAAAAAACGGTTTACGGACACACTGCAACTCATTTTGAGCGCGTGGTAGGTGCCCTCCTTAAGTCCGTTCAAGTGCTCACTTAAATCTTCACAGTAGCAAGATCATTTTAATAGTTGTATGGGACAATACAAATCATCACTAACACACAACACACGTGATAGAGAGCGGTGTATCTATATTTAATGAGCCGATCTCAAATGGTTTTATTCATTCTCCCAAGAATTTTGATAGAGCAGGGTCTCGCTACTATCGTCTCTTATAGCTCAACTGGATACCTCGGCATGGCAGCTCGTCGCGTCGTAGAAGGGGATGTCCACTTGTCACCGCCAACATACACCACTACGAGTAGACAGTTCACATAGCTATAGTCTTAGTATCTTAGTGTAGTTATAATCAGGATGAACCATGTTTTTCTGCTAAAAACAAAATATTTTATCGAAGTAAAATGGTTTTCATTGTACGTGTACTAATAGCCTATTATAGTTAATTTCTTGATATACAATCATTCATTTTCGGTAATTTTTAGAAAATAAAACGTTTTTTTATTTTTTGCTGTATCCCTTATCACGTGAAATCTTACCAGTGTAAATTATTTTAGTTTCATAGTTCCATTGATTGTTGGGCGTGTGCTCCCGTAAAATGTTAATTTTGAACTTCGACGTGCCGTTATGTCTATGCTATGCATTCTAAATATTTTCCACTCGAGGGAAATATAGCCAATATCTTAGCATTATTTCCTATAAATATAAAATTATAAATTTCACACTTGAACAGAAGTTAACAAATTATTTCGGTGAGTCTTTCAAAAAATATGTATAACAGTTTAAGATAACAGGGTGGGAGATGGTTAAATCTCGAACTGCGAAAAAAAAAAAAATGAAATGGACTTCTACTTATGTAATATACAAAATATGGACACCGTTCTTTTTTCCTTCTGCAAATAAGTTTTTTGAAAACCATGTTAACAGTATAATTCTCGTACCTTTTTTCCGATTATACATTTTCAAATAAGAGTTTTGTAGATCTGAAAGATTCTTTTGCCAACTGGATTTACAAGGGTACTCTTTAAAATTACAATAATTATGTAACATGTGAATTAATGAAGTAGAATTTATCAGTGATATCCTTCACCGTGGACTTAAAAGATTCATTGGAGTAGTTTGAAAATTGTCTGCCCTGAAGCAGTGCTTTTTTTTTTTTTTTGTAATTGATAATGATTACCGTGCGAGACAAACTTCAGCAAGCTAATTGACCCACGTGACGGAAAGTTTGAAAATCGTCGGTTGCGGCGGCTAATTGTGCCAGTTTAATGATCACATCAGGCAGGAGGAGAGCATTGACTAAGAAGTCAGCGTTTAAAGGCTCATTAATCTGGACACAAGGAATATCATGTTTCCAGTAAATTGGCTATGATGGGACTCTCTGGTATTTATGACGATAAATTATCGATGATGGTCACCCCATCAGATGAGGTGATGAGTTAGGATAGATGGTTGAAGTTTAAATCAGTGCGTACGTATGGTGAGGAGACGGTGTACCATGCTAGTAAAAACCAAGGAATAAATAAAATCCATGTATATCGCATGAATGCATGTCAAAATCTCAATTTTACCTTTGTTTAAAACATCAAACGTATTTGGATAAAATGAATTAATTAGAAGAAAGTGCAAAGGCGTACATAAAACATAGCAAACTTACTTACACAAGAGGGAGTAAGTTATACTTGTATTTTTAATGCAAGTATGCATGTATACATATTGTTTTGTCTGTAGATTGTAATAAAATACACCAAGACACAGGTCATTATATTTCTAAACAATTTATAGTTATGAGCTTTGTAAGACGTTGAAGGAAGTATAATAAAATAAACTAAAAATAATTTGTAAACTGAATTAATTTTGTTTCTTCAAATAATATAAATGCTTTACAGTAGTATAGTATAGATTCTGGTTAATGATTCGGGATTCAGATCCCAGATCCATATCTGCAACTCACTTATCTCTGATTCTCAGCTTTTGCTACCCTCATATGCTCCACCCTCAATATTTTTTTTATTAGTTGCATAGTTGTCTTCAAGGAATCGCTGATTATTCACGTCATTACTGATCGCCTTCTAGGTAACGCTGCTAATTTAGTATTGGTACTAAGCCTTTCCGCCAAGGTTGCTCATAGATACACTCATTATCTTTGTTCCGTAATAATCTGCTAGATAGCGTTGGAGTTGCCTTCCGGGCCTGGGTGCTAGCAGTGCTATCCCATAAAGTCGATTTTCCAAGTAACTTGTTAACGTGTATACTTTGAGTACAACGTTCCACAAACCTACACCTTAAAAAATTATTTATAAATTTGGCACACCAATGTATGATAGTGTAATTAAAGTATAATGTAGTGTTAAATTGTTTCCCATGCACAGCGATCCTATGCACAGAGACAGGAAAAACTCGTGGAATCACTGAGCTGTAGCGTAGACTGCAACAATATATGCGTACTGAAGCAGACATCAGCTGCCCATTGGCTGCTCGCTGAAAGAGTTATACCACATGATCGGGTTTGCATTTATTTGCGTCTTAGTTGTTGGCACAGGTCTCCCTAGGAGGTGTCAAATTAGTCATGGTCCAATTGTGAAAATTCCACTAGCGTACGATAGTTTGAATCCGAACTTGTCCCCAAAATAAAACGTGAAATTTTTATGGTCCCTACCTATCATTGTTAGGAAATGGTAAGATATATACTGACGTTATCATGCATATAACATAACCATACTAAACTGTTGTTCTATTTACCACCTGAAGAATGATAAGTATCGCATATTGTATATGGGATAAAAACTTCCAATGCTTTTTAGACAGTTTTTTTACAGTGCACCCAATTATTCCTGCATCGTTGCTAGTTTTTTGGCCGCCTAGCATGGAACGTTTTTGTTGTGGCTGTACTTAACATATTTGTAAATTCATATATTTTAAATACTTCTTTTCCAGCCTCTTTCTTTGCTATGGATAGAAGCCGTGTAATTCACCCTCATCTTCATATTGCTTAAGAAATATTAGCCCTCTGCAGAACTTGATATACTTCCACCTCTAATAGGATTATGTGCAATTTTTTCAATCATATAGAACTGTACCTTGCATACTTAACACTCTTACAGGACTCCCATACTGGTAGAACTTTGAAAATGTTTTCCTCTTGCAGATCTTATAAAACATTTTAATTCTGAATGACTTTTTTTTAAGGCAAACATTTATTTTCTCGTCGCTGTTTTTTTTACCAATTCCATTTTTATAGTGATTATTCATGAAAAGCACTGTCCTCGTTAAATACGATTTATGTAGTTTAGCAGAATAAAGAGGATTTGCAAAACATTGGCTTATCTTAACGACGCGTACAGCGTGTAAAGTTTCAAGCGACTTTTCAGGTGTTCTCTTTTTCCTTGTAGGTCGTGAAAGTTTCTTGCATCGCGTTGACATTCTGCATACATGTATGTATTTTAAAGTTATGTGTATTTCGGCGGGTAAAGAAGCGATATTTTCTTATTTTCTGAAGTTGCGTGAAAGTTTACTTTCGTCGAGGTATAATCAGTGGAAAAATATCAATGATTTTTACATACTCGTATTTAACTTTGTAATGAATAAATTATCTCTTATCCAGTCAGGTGGAGTATACTAATTTAAAAGTGAAACAAATTTACCTCTATGTAAAAAAATAATACCTACATTTTATGAGTGTGACATATATATCTGGCATAGAAGTGGACTTCTTGAATCGTGTAATTTATCTTGAGTTGGAAGGCACGCGAACTGGAAAATTTCTTTAGTCACGTTTATTTTTTTATTTTTTTTTTTTTTATTTTTATGCTCGACTCACATCCTGTTCTGTTCGCTTTGCACAATTGAGAGTATCTAGATACAGGATTTTTCGTTTGTAAAGAGGTCATACTCATACCACGTTATCTACGTTAGCCGCGATATTTGGAACGAAGTAGGGACGTATATACATAAGCAAGTAGGGTTAAATATTTAAGTTGAACTTATATTTTTTTCTTATATTACAATGTAATGGCCGTCAATTCAGTTACTATTAGAAATAAAATCTTTATTAACTGATATACCGTAACTTTACTATCATTAAGGACTGCGAACTTGTCCTACCATAATGACATAGGCGATGCGGTCTGGGAAAAGACAGTAAATTTAATTTAAACCATATAAAAATTATGTTAATTTATTTTGAAGCTCGTAAACATTATTGTTTTTACACTGTGTTACATGCCAGTGTAACTTTGATCTTCTTGCCCTAATAACTACTCTTTATAGCAACACCAATTAACTCATCTTCAATTTTTCCTAAGTATGTTTATCTTATCCGTAGACTTATGGCGGTTTTGATATGATATGAGCTTTTTCTGATCTATCTTGTTAACTTTAAGATTACGTAGTGGATATTACACTGTTAGGTCAAATATTAAACATTGGCGAACTCATGTTACAAGTTTTTAATTTCTTTAAAATGTAGTATAACACTTTAAGAAGAAAACTAATTTCCCTTACCCATGAATTTTTTTTTTTTTTTTTTTTTTAGATTTTCTTCGTTCCCCCTGAATGACACATGTATAAGAGGTTGGTGATATGACCGCTGCGTTCAAATAAACATAACAACGGGAAGAAGTAAGGATTTCTTTACCGAAGAACACGGAATTCTGTTATTTTATTTTCAATGTGTTGCTTAACAAATTGTAGTTAAATTAGATAGAAACACTAAAGAAATATCAATACATTAAAAATTATACGATTCCTTAGGAGTCAGGTCACTTAATGTGTCTACAGTATGTGAAAGTCTAAAAAATTTTCTCACAATATTTTCAAATTATATCCGACGTTTCTGCCCAACGTTTCTGTGCGTTTCAGATAGCAAAATAATATTTTTAATGTTAATATATTTGAGTTTACATATAAAAATAAAGCATACATATATATTACTTACAGTGTACTGAAAAATTATAGATGCTATAGAAATGTCTCTTTCGTTACATTTTCCACTGAAAGTGGATGTGGGCGGTCTCTATGAAATAAAAGTTGACGGGCAGAATACATACGTCTTTCAGGATGCATTTTATAAAGAAGCAATAACTCCAAAATGAAAATCTTCTTGAAATGTAGACTATACTCGTGCTTGAAAACCCGGTACGTTACATTACACGAAATGGTAGTTGTGTGTAATAATTGGGAAACGAAGAGTAGCTATACAATAGTATACAATTCCTTGTCAACGCTTTAGCCAACTACTATTTTAACATGTTTCTCGTATAGTAAAACCTGAGTCGGACCTCCCTGGGAACGAACACAGACTTGGTATTTCGATGCTGTTTTGTTTAATTTTTACTCTTCACTTTTGAATGCATTGTCAATTCGTCATTCAATATAAACTATTTGGCTGTTTTTTTTTTTTTTTTTCAAATCCTGCAATACAGATTCTAGGTTAATATTTGTTATTTAGGTTTTATCGTTATTTGTTTACAAATTTCGGAATTTTGTTTAAAATAAAAAATTATTTGCTACTTACAAAAGAAGACCAAGAGAATTTTAATTTACAGTATTGCTGTTTTAATGGATATGTAAATGTTTTTCAGCCGAAAAGTTGAGCATGTAATGTAAGTAAGCAGTCCACAAATTTACGGAGCTATTTGGGAATTTAGATAGCTATTTAACCTCAATAAATTTTAGTCTCAGTAGTCCCGAATATTTACTGCGCTAACCTTGATTTATTAACCTAAATAGTAGTTTCGGACACGGCTAGAGCATAATGTCAGAGTACTGGTCATGCGGCCACCCACGTCAATATGAACGTCAAATATGATGACATGGTTCAATACACGATTATTGTAAGACGAGTGGGGAACAGTTATGCACCCTCTGAGACCTAGAAGCGTTCCGAATAAACACAACCTGTGATGCGATCTCTATTACATCGCACTTACGTGGCCAGACTATAAATGAAACTAACACAACTTTCTGTCAGTTACTAGGCAAACTTATAGCTAACCTCAATCTTTGTAGCGAGTGGTTCGCAATCCAGCGTAAGAGAAAGTTGTCTACTAGGTATGTCGTTTCATTTCACAATTGTTACATGACTGTGAGGGAAGATAACTTAAATAAATTCTAAAGTAAATACATGTTTGAATGCTTGTTACACATTAGTCTATTATTTAAAAAAAATCCACGGAAAAGAGGTTATAAAAGATATTTTCATTCATCACACACAAACTGCTCTCTGCCTTAAAAAATTTACAGCAATCTTAAAAGGCTCGACACAATCCTTTACGTATGTTTAAAACTACACTAACAAATATTGTAATAGAGCTAAAATTTAAAATAACTATAAAATGTCTTTCTCCATGTTGCCTAAAACGTTTAATCACTTCTTTGCACGCTATTTCACCTACGTTTGGCTATAATCGTATTAATTCATTGCTTTATACAATGCAATATGCCCGAATATTAAACTACAAATGAACGGATTGGGACCGTGTGGTGATACACTTAGTGAACCCAATTTCCTGATGTAGCTGTTTCTTCGTAACTATCCTAAGTCGTGAAAAATGTAGGTAAGATTATATATTTTGTAATGCATACATGTTTCTATACGAAAACAATATAAAAATTTTCATTGTTTCGATTATTTAATTACCTGTCATTATGCTATATTATTCGGTGAAAACCATGTTAGTAGAATGTAAGCCAAAATAAATAACAGAGATGTATTTTAGTTAAGTATACATTATAACGGTTGCAACATTAAAAAAACACTACATATTAAAACACTTACAATGTTATCCAAAATAAAATTGTATGTCTAATCTCCTTACTCTTGGCGTATAAAATATGTTCACTGTCTCTAAACATAATTTTCAATAGCATACTGTACCTGAAAACACTACGTAAATAACATACTTTATATACTTTATATACTCACCGCAGTACAAAATATAGATATTTCAGAAAAGGAATATAATTAATATACAAATCGGAATATACTATTTACACAACATCAGCAAACTGTTAAGTCCTAGGCACGTAGGTTTTAGTTTTATGATTAAATTTTTGTACATAGTTATGAAACATTAAGAAATACTTAAAAATGAAAAATAATAATACAATATTTGCGGTAGGTATAACAATACTAGAAACAGTCAATTCTAGCCGTGATTTTAAAAATACGCGAAACACTCGTTTTGCACGTTTTAGTAACCTACAACTTTGTTTAAAAACTTCTACATAATATGAATGACGCGAATGTATAGTAACGTGTACATGAAACCCCGAATGTGGGAAATGAGTGACGGTTGGTCGTAAACCGCAGACATGCATAAGACGCGGATCTCTGTGTGTAGGACATGGTATATATATATATATATACACACACACACCAACACACACACACACACACACACACACACACTGGAAAGTAGATTACAGCGTAGTGCATGTTGGCCGAATGTTTTCTCGCAATACTCTTGCTGTACCCTTTTAACGCTTTTCGTCATTTCTGTGTTCCAGTAGTGCCGTCATATGTTTTAACGAGAGTCTAGTATGGCAGCCCGTGTCTCAGAATCCCTTCAATTACGATGGGCGTTAGTAACATATGCGTACCCTCCATGCATTACTGTTTTTGAAGCTCTGAAATAAAAGTAAAAAAAACTACCTCCGAAGTATTTACTGGGGGATAAATGAAGCATGGATTCTTATAGATTGCTAGACAGAGATGGAGCCATTCTGCAGCGCAACATTAATACTCCGATTAATCATACCATCTCGGTGTCCACAACCTGAAAAGCCGATGTAAAAAAGTGACAGGAACTTCAAAAAGACGAGAATTTGGTACAGTACAAACAAATAAGAAGACATGATAATTACTTCTCCTACAAACCTATGACGGGTCACCAGGCTGAGTAATTAAAATGAGAAGCGGAGACCTGATCGGCACACAAGGCCGGTTATTAATAACGAAATCCAAATGAGGCATAGCATCCTTATAACGATAAAATCAGTAACGAAATTCAACTACGGAATGCAGTTAAAAGAGTGTTTTTAAAGAGGATAGTCAGGCCGAATGACCTCTCTTAATGATAGCTACGAGTTTTAAAAATTCTCCGACCTCTTTTTTGTTGGTACTTGGGGTTTCTTTCTGAACGTGTGCGATTCTAGAAGACCTTATGGGATAAACATGCTTTTAATTAATGCGCTTGAACTATAAAAGTGTAAAGGGAAGGAGGTAGGTAAAGGAATCTGTAATGGCTGAAAGTCTATGCCGAATAGCCCAACATTTACATATCTGGGACTCCAGTTACGTATTTAATTCTCGCTGGTCTGATGAAAGGACCCGCTTTGTTGCTTGTAGAAGAAGTACAGGCCTGCACAAAACTTCGTTCTTGCCTGTTGTGTTTGTCATTTCCGGCCATAGGTTTTAACAAGTACCTAAATTCCTTGTATGATGGACACGATATGTTTAACATCTTATTATATACACTTAATTTTGATGGTGTATTTGTCACGGTTGCAAGTCTGTTTCCTTCTTGAACGTTACCGTGAGTTTGTTTGAGGAAGTTTGAATGACTTCGAATGCTTATCTGTACGGACCTCAAAACTTCGCGGTTTCATTTGGGCAAAAAGTAAGTTCGTGTCACTTTCGTAAACCGAACCTAGACCTATATGACACCCCCGAGAGGACTTCGACCCAATACTAAAGGATCAGTTACACGCAAGCCCTCTCGTGGTATAGCTGTATAAGCGAGTTTGGTTGCCCAGTCCAAAAGTGAAACATCTCAAAACTCCCAGTTTGAATTCAAATGCATACGAAAAATAGATTTCCGTTTTAACAAACATTTATTAATTAACATATTTAGTTTGTATTGATTTGAAGCAAAAGTAAAGAGACAACTATTAAAGGATTTAAAAATGTTATGATTCTGCCTTTGCTGAAATTTAAAATAAAATAAGTACATTTTTAGTTCTTTACTGACAATCAGAATAAAGTGCTATGCTATTAAATCATGTCAATTTATGTGTTGTTTTGCTTTTCAACTGAGTAGAATGCATATTTGTCTATGTGTTGGTGAGCCAAACTAATAAATACAATATTTTGTTGTTTCTCTATTGAACAGGGCCATCAAAATGTGAAATAAAGTCATGCTCCAGACAGCTCGTCTACATGGTGACCTAGGCTCGGTTACCCTCAGGCTCTCTCTCTCTCTCTCTGATTTTCACGTGTGGAATATGTGGTGGACGTTGCAGTTAGTCGGATGATTTTCTCGCTGTACTTCTGTTAGCGTTGACTGTCCCGACACTTATTTTCACTCCACTACTGCTCCATACTCAACACATACACATATCATCTACATACCCGTTACAAAATTCACTGTAAAATCTCTCTACTATGCTGCGTTTATGTGGCTGTAACACATTACGTTGCATTGTATAACTTCGTCCAGTTTACAAGACCAAAACATTTCGTTCTAAAATTCTTGATCAAAGCAATATAAAGTCTTAAAACTACCAATAAGTTCAAATTATATTTTCCTTAAAGAGTACGCGTAAATAACGGGTTTGTGATAGGCACAAAATGTTTCGTCAATATGAACCTCACCAAATTATTATTTTTTTAATTGGTTACATAATTTTTGTAGTATCCGCAAAATTTTAATAGGGGCAGAAAAATAATTTTGTGGCCACCAGAAAATTATTTGCTGAGGTCCGATTGACAACATATTTTGTGGTTGCTGCAAAGTTTTTGTGTGAACGATTTAACAAACATATTTTCTTATGCATTGAAATTTACTAAACTAAACTGGACTATCTTATGCTAATATTAACAAAACTGGCGTGTTAGCCGCGATGTTAACTAACAACTATAAATTTTTATCGAAGTCTTTTTAATAATATCACAATTATATATGCCACGCAAACAGCTCCCTTCCCGTGCTGTATAATTTTACACTAAACTCGGAAATGAAATAGAAATTTTCTGGTAAAGCAGGAGTATTGAGTAGTGGGTGTAAAATAACTTCGTAGTGTCTGCTAAAATATTTTGCTGAAATTTAACCAAACTAGGTGAGGCTTTGTTGAAATTATAGTGCAGACCTATTCAATGTGAAGTTAAGATATTAAAAAAATTGCAATAAAATTACCACGCATATTTCTATTCGGATACCAAAAACCAGTTAAAATATATCCCATTCTATAAGTGGCAACAACTACAAAGTAAATGCGAAATAAAAAAAATACGTTTTACAATTGAAACGTTGCCATAGCAATTTCAGGGAAAAACATATCGTTACCCTAATTAGTAAACACCGTTAACTCCACTTAGGCCTATAAACCAAAGTTACATTTTCATACCAAACTCTAAGATAGAACTAGTCGCATTAATGTATAATACCCCGTAACTCCAAAAAAAATATCTCTGTTAGATGCGAGAAAAACAAAACGCGTAACTACAGTATGTATTTTTGCATGTTGGCAGACCTCTTAACTCCTAGCTGTGGTAATATTATTGTGGTAAAAACATGCGTGGTTGTGTTGGTTGAAATCGGCAAAGTGGTTGAACATTATTAATGTGGTTTACGAACTTAAATTATGAAAACGTATGTTGCATGTACAAAATAGCTTTAAACTCTGTAACAAAAAGAGCAAGGAGTTATGAGGTTGAGTAATATTTTCGTTAAGCAATGCTATAGGTCATGGTTGAATGTGGCAGGAGTTAAGAGTTTTGAAACGTCATGAACTGTCATCAAGACGAGACTCGTAGAATTCGTATTATACTTTTCGTTATTGAAGTGAATTTTAAATGAATACGACTCTTTACTATCGTGTTTAGTATCTTTTATCGCAGTTTGATACCTAATTTAGCATTGTGAAAAACACGTATCTCCCAAATAAACTATATGCAAAACTCTAACTCCTATAAAATATATTTAATTTAAAAATGTGACCTATACGTATTTTAATTTATGTACGAAGGCATGTATTGTTCCCTTTTATGGTACCAATCATTTATTTATAATGGGTACAATTTGCAATGTTTTTTTCGTCTCCTGTAAAATTCTTAATTTTGAAGTTACAAGGTTTACTAATTAGGGTAACGATAGGCCTATGTGAAAAATTATTTAAAAACTACACCGAACTGTAATCCTTGATTTGAGCGCACTGTCACCTATATTTTACAACTATAACGTATGAATTAAAAGAAATGTTAAGTCCATATTTATAATTACCTTGATCAAATCGAAATATAAGTCACCCTGTAAATTGTGAAGGAAATGTTTCGTTTTAAATAACGTACTTAAACTATTCTTACTAACGATGATAAATTATTTTAACAACGAAGTTCTTGATTTGCATAATATCACGTTTGTTGAACGGATTTCTGAAACGGAACTCACTTAGCCTACACTAGAAGCAACAAAACAACATCTGTATGCCATTTGCTTAGCTTGTGTTGTGTTTGTTGATGTTATTGTTTTGTATATATTGAAGGAGTATTGGTAGAGATAACAAGTACGTCGACTTGTTTATACACATAAATAAGAACAATTCATGTGTATTAGTTTTGTAGAGAAGTAGCAACAATAAGAACACTCGAAATAAAGGATTAAGTCTTAATCTGGATGTTAATTAGTTACTACTACAACATATTGCATTAAATGGTTTATATGACGGTTAACACTTCGTAAGAGCGAATCAGAAATAATGTACGTATCCATGTTTTTCGCTTTATTGACAAAACTCCCTGCAACGCTGTGCCATTGTTAAAATGAACTAAGTCAAAATTTCAAGAAATTCTGGTTTTAATAGTAATTTTTATATCTTGGTATTCCAGACTGACTGAAGTTGAAGGGGACTTAATCTTAGCCAGCCCTTCTGTTTATACAAAAACAAATATATATTTTTCTTTAAACTTAGTTAATAATAACAAAGTCCGTTGAGTCAATTGATTCCTTACACTTATCATTTTTGAACACCATGGCCTTATATAAATGACTGACTCAATTTGTTGACAAACAGTATGCCTAAACAAATTTTGTACATGCAATACTCGTGAATGTTTTAAACGGCAGCAAATTGTCGCCTTCTAAAATCTTGACGAAGCAATTTTTATAACCACTACAATTTTTTTCTGTGATACACAAACTACTGAATAGTTGACTAATGTGACCACATACTCTAATATACCTAGAGGAACTACAACTCAAGGTAAACCCAACTGTACTATAATTTATTCTTAATGAGGCAGTAGCTTTTGATAGAATATTAGAATCAAAGTCTTGTTTGTCAGTAAGTAGTAACGAGAATTTTGCAAGTTTCTAGCAAAAGGACTGCGTCGACAAAGCAATCTCGGGTTTCGCCGCGAGTTAGCTTGTTGGGACTCCTCTCACCTGGGAGCGGTCCTGAATCGAGTCCGGAACTTACAGCAACAACGTGGAAGTAAACTGCCGAGAGATAGGAATTGGAAGAAGGTCTGGTTAGGAGAAATGGTGAAAGGCGGGGAGGAGAGAGTTTGCAGGACGGATGCACGTAAGTTTTCGGACGCTACCCGCGCACCAAGTTCCGAAGCTACGTAAACTTTCTTCGGAAAGGCAGCTGAGGGGTTGAGAGTGAGTTAAGGGAGGGCTGTACCATCCCTCCCATCTCAGTAGGGTTGCGTTAGCCGACGTGGAGGGCGAAAGGCGGAGCTAAGGAGGGTTGAAAGCAGCGTAGGGTGATTTCGGGGCACGTCCCTGGGTTTAACAAGGGGGTGAGAAGAGAAGAATAAGAAGAACCGTGTCAACACTGCCGCCGCGTATAATCCCCAATTAAAGCCGTTTTTCTTATCCTCTCTCCTTTTCCACCTACCTCCGATGTACAACCCTTTACTCAGTCTTGCCCCTTCTTTCCAGCTCCTTTGCGTATTACGTCGCCTTCCTCACGGCACGCGTGCCATTGTCTTTGTAGACGCAACTTATCTCCACTACCTTGTGTACCCACGTGCTTTGTAATTCACCCCGCAACCTCCTGCGTCCGTCATCTCTTTAATTCCGGGCGATGATGAGCCAGTCATGATTAATTATGTACGTTAAATGGTTTCAGACAAATTTGTCAGAATTTATTAATCACTTCGCTTAAAACACTTGCTGCGATTAACTAATAGTGCTTCCTTATATGTAATTTTTTAAAAATATTTCGGTTACAGTTTCTGATAATAATTGTAGATTTTAATGAGTTCTCTTTATAATTAGAATACATTACCATTATACAATGTTTCTAAATGTTGTTTCTTACTTCTTAGAACAGTGTTAATATATTCATTCAAACGTGACAATTTTATCACCATTTATGCAATTGTGGAAAAGAAAAAATCGTAAAAAGCTATATGACATAAACGAATCTTAATAATACCCTCATTTATTTGTCACTAGACTGCTAAAAATGTGACTAACATATATTGTTAAGAAGAAAAAGTATTTTTTAAAGCATGTTATTAATTTCATCCATGTTTCTCATTTCACATTAAAGATAAGTTTGAGCATAACGCTTTTCAAATGATGAGGGTAATAAAAACTAAACAATTTCGTTGACATTGTTATGTACGATTAAAATTAAATGACCTTTAATGTGCTAATCAAGGAACTGGGACTCAATGTTTTCATAGTAACATTTCCTTCTATGAGATTTCAAGCATCAATAGCCTACATTATTTGCGAATAGTTTATATGAAAGACAAACGAATGGTTTTTCGTTTCCCTTTACTTAAATAAAGTTTTCTTGTTTTTTTTTTTTTAAGTTAAGTTAAATGACAACCGGTTTTAGCCAATTTGAGAGTTTCTGAAAATGCGCGTGGTATTAAAAAAAAACATGGCAGCAAAGCTAGACGTGTGGTTTCTATTAGTATTTAGAGATATTGGGGAATGTTTAGAAGTTTCGAGTAAAATAGAACATGCATGGCATGCTACACCATCGTTCATGTGCCAAATGAGAACTTTACTTCAGACCTCGACTATCGTTCACACAGAAAAATTTAGTTACAGTCATCATCGTAGGTTATCCATAACTGTGGCTAGAAATATTTCGCGTGTTCAACGACCAACATGCTAGAATCCATTATCCTGTGTATACCGAAGTCCTACCATTTGTCCATTACCTGCTACTCATTCAGACAGCAGACAATGAACGAATAGACAGGGCTTGAATATGCATAGGGCATTGGATTCTAGCGTGCAGGACATTGAAATCGAGAATTTTTCCTAGCCGTACATATATCACAATAATATATTAACAACAGTACCTACGAGAGAGAGAAGACTTTATTACTTCTCTGGAATGGATAGCTGTTTAACAACAGAAGTTGTTTACTATACAAAAATATTAAAATATAATTTTTATGCACGATATATTGCTCTGCAAACAATAACGTCATTCATAAAAAACAATTGTCTCTGGTTGCCACAACATAAAACTTTTTCTGTGTCACTTTCTCCAGCAAAATCATTTTCATTCAAGCACTGGCCTATATAATTTGTTTATCAATTACCTATTCATTTGCACACTGATTTACATAATAGTTCAAAATTTAATTTTTAGTATAAATTTTCCCTGTTTTTTTTATTTCTTGTCCGCAGATACACACACATGCACAAAGTCATATTTTATTCTTTTTTTACATTATATAAGAAAGTCAGACACATATTGCAGCATAATAGATAAAAAAACTGAACGTGACTATTCTATGTTTGAATAAATACCCGGTATTGGTTTCAAAACGACGGAATTATACAAATTATTATAACTAAATATAAACGGGACAATGTTAAAACTTAAAATTTACAAACTACTGTACTGATAGCGATAATATTACAGTGTGTGTGTGTGTGTGTGTATATATATATATATATATATATATATATATATATATATATATATATATATATATATATATATATATATATATATATATATGTATGTGTGTGTGTGTGTGTGTGTGTGTATGTATACAAAAAAAACACACACACACGTGTATGCGTGTGAGCAAATATTTGCCCAACTTCAAAAATAGCAATAGCCTCTTAAAAATATTATATATTAAAGTCTCGATTTTCTGAGTGGCAATTTTTTTTAAACGAAGCCTCTATGAAAGAGTTTCTAGAAAATAAGGGTTAGGTTATTATTATTTCTCTGACAATATTTGTTATGTATTAATTGCGTGGCGTAATTTACCTAGCTATTGATTTTTTTTCTGTAATACACTTTTCACTATCCAAGTTTAGATTGCGATTTCATGGGTTTTTCGTTAAGAATGTTAACTATAGTGTTCACATTGCGGTAGGATGTCCCATTCATTAACGGAAGGTTTTGGTCGGCTCTGAACATCGAAGTCTTCAGCCCTGGTGACGTGAGGTGACTGAGGAACGGCACCGGAATAAAGGAGTAGGTGGAACGGGAGATCCGCGAGAAAACACGCCGAACAGCGGCGTCGTCTGGCACGACCGACCCCGCCGGGAATCGAACTCGGATCGCCATAATGGGAGGAGAATGGTATGACAATTCGGCCACCGCGGCCCCTACAGGGAAGAATATTAGTATAACAAGGCGTAACAAACGGTTGGTGCACGTCACATTGAAACCTGTAAACAGGTAATGTTTTAGAGATGTGAAGGCAACGTTGATAAGCCGCACGTGCTTGCAGTTTTCTTCGTGAAGTCATCAGAGAAATTACAGTACATACTGTAACATTGGATGAATTCCCTTCTTATAAGCCTCAGAATATTGTTAGCAGCATATACTCAAAAAAGTTTTGTAAAATTTACAAATATTTTCTTTGTACTTTTACAAATTCTTGTAAAAAGGTAAAAAATCCTCTTAGTAAAATCATACGTTTATAAAGTAACAAAGGTAAAGTGAGTAGCACTGCAAATAAATTCCTTGTATATACCGACAGTTCCTGCTCTGTAAATTTGTTTTATAAAAATTGCAAGGCATTTCTTTGAATTTATACACATTTTTGTAAATGTAGGCCTACGAAAATTTTCCTCGTAAAAAAATTTGTTTGTAAAGTTACAAGGACTTTCTGTGTTTTTGAAAACAGGAAAATTTTGTAGTCTACCAAAATCGGAGTTTCGCGGAAATTATATAGTTATTCAAACATCGCCCTTTTAGAAAGCAATTTTTTTCGACTAAAGGGAATTTTCATAAGATTGCAAGCTTCAATATTAAAGAAAAAGTTTTTTAATGTACTGTTGGGCCTACATTTATTGTATACAAATAAAACATAAAGTGTCCAGGCGGTCTAGGGGTAAGATACGTAGTAATGTATTATTGTGGACATACGCCATTGCAATATTATGTCGTCCCAGAAATCTTGGTATGAGACGAAAATAACTAAAAAAAATTATAAAACAAGCCTAGTTTGGCTGTAATCAACACATCAGCTCCAGAAACGTCGTGGAAAGTTTGTCTTAAAAATTCAGCTGTGTTCCTTTGTGTCTTCATCGTTGTGTCGTCTAGTGTATTGTCTGTGATGTTTCCATGTTATTCTTTCTTGTGTCCAACATTGTCTTTGTCTCAGTATTTTATGTGCTGTCTTAATTGTGATGTCCTGAGTTTTACTTGTGTTTCGAGTTTTCTTTTTTGGATGCTGATTTATTTTTCTTAATTTGTTAATGACTAAATTTGCTATAGGATTTTTCATATTTTGTTGTTTTAGTTGCCAAAAAAGGCTTGTTTTCTCATTTTTTCGTTTGATTTTTACTACTCTCATACTAAGTTATCTGGGATGACGTAATGTTGCTATGGCGTATATTCACAATAGTACAGAGCGTAATTCTGTCCCATTGCAAGAAACATTCGAAGAGAATAAGATACGTATTAACTTAACGTAGAGATGTGGGTTAAAATCTGAGTGCCTCCAGAAACTTTTTTCTTTATTTTGATAATAATTTATTGCAAATTTTAATTTTTTTTTAAATTTTTGTAAATAAATAAGTTTACTGTCATTAATAAAGTAAAACGGTTATTTAAAATTTAAGGTTTTCCTTATTGCAAGTACAACTACAACAAAGCTATTCCTTGTAATTTTACAAACGTAAACTTTGTATTTATTTACAAGAAAAACCATTGTAGTGTTACGAGGAAATTTCTTTGGAAACTGAGTTTCCAAATATTTTGCTAGTAAAAGTAAAAAAACAAATCAGTGATTACTTTGTAATGTTGTATCAACAGGCACAATCAGTGCTGTATTGAATGTTAAGTGGGTGGAAGTGGTTAAACACTCGCGTCGAATTAGGGAGGTCTTGGGTTCGAACCCCGGCTCCAGTCATCCTGATTTTGGTTTTCCAGGTTTTTCCTAAATCACTCCAGGCGAATGCCTGGACGGTTCCTTAAACGAGGCCCTAGCCGATTCCTACTCCTTTCCCCCGCGTTCCTCTTCCAAGGCGTTGAGCTCTTCAAGGGCACGTAAATTGTCCAACTAAATACATATATAACTGTGCATTTTGTTGTCTTGAACAAAAACCTAGAAAATAACAGTATCGCAATTAAGATGGTGAAGTAACTCAGTTGCAGCGCTGCAGAATGTTGTACGAGTTAGGCGAAGGAGAAAATTCCCGTTGAATTCCCTGTGAAAGAAGTCAACAAAATATTTGTCGTATTGTGTAAACAAAATGCTTTATAACGGTACAGTCGAAAGAAAGTTTAAACCCATGGCGAGAGAACTATATGACGTTATGTTTCAGATTTAGTTTCTCGTTTAAAATGGAATGGTATTTTGCAGAAGGCATCCAAGTCACAAAACGTTAAGAAGAGACAATAAACAAGCTCCTAAATTAAAACTTTAGTAGTTAGGCAACCAAAGCCACCCAGAGGTAGATTATTTGAAAATGCGAATATAATAAGTAAAAAAATAACAACATTGTTATTAGCAACAATATGTTTTACTAAGAAATGTGAGGATGGTCTCGTTCTGCATAAAACCGTTTAATTGTCACCTACTTGAATGTTACTTCAGTACATTAGATTTAAAGTGGTACATATATTCTTTACATTTTTTTAAAATTTGAAAACGTAGTTTGAACATGTGGACATAGTTCAATATTATTTTGAAGGCAAGGAAGAGTACGATATTTGAGTTGTTTATATTAGTGAAGTATATGTTTAAAGCTTAATTTACTCTGAAATTTTTTCGATAGTTTAAAAAGTGGTAAAACAAATAATACTAATATAAATATTGTCCCTTAATAAAAAATTATTGATGTTCAATTTTATTACTGTAGACATTTTATTTGGTTTAATGTTACATATTACACAGCGTCTTTATATTTTACTTAATCTGGTCGCTCAGATTGGCGGAGCTCACGTTACATAATTTTCAATCGGTTGTCTAAAGTTTGATAGACCATTCGAAGTAATGTGAGAACTTGAACTTCTTTAAAACTCTTTTCCACCGAATTATATATTTTCGCTGCTTGTGAGTGTAAACATCATAATGCTCTTTACTTTGAAAGCACTTTCTTCATGTACATGTGGCGGCGAAAGTACAATTATACCAAAAATAGATTTATATTAATAAGTGCTAAATTTACAGTAAATAGCCTATACTAATATTCGTGCCACTTACTGAAATAAATGTGTATAAAACGGGTCTAAATCATATTTTTTTTTTTTTAGTTTTCAACGTCGCTATCCAATGTATAAAAAATATGGTCAGGCCTTATATTTATTTTACACGTACAACGTGTCTGTGATTGTAAGAGAATACATCCGTTGATAGCACAGGAAATTTCTATTTTGCGGATAACCTGGAACAACTCGTCGTTCTGTTTTCTGTCCGTTATTTTTCACGAGATTTGGTTTGGTCGTAAACACATGCACTGTTTGCGCGTGGGCTCAAAGTTGGCCAGGCTCGGCTCGTGTAAGCTATAAGTTCGTTTGTAGCCCCAGAATTTTTGGCGAAGTTTCGGCTGTAGGGCTGTAAGCTGGCGAGGGTTAAGAGAGATTTTATATTCGCGCCCACAGCCGTACAAAGTGGTGTACAGAATAAATAACACGAGAATTAAGATTTGAACTTGGTATTTTTCCATCACGTTGGTTTAAACCGTAGCATACGCAATTGAAGTGTTACTGTACGAGGTTCCTCGTATGTACCATACAGGTAATGCGGGGGTAATATAGCAAAACAATAAGTTCTGAATGTTTCTGTTTTGCCTTACTGAACTCGCCGATAATTGCTCTCGTATGGTGTACATGACAAATAACGATCTTAATATTTGCAATTGAAGGGGTCTCTAACGTCAAGTACTTTGGGTTGTCCACAACCGCCTCACTTTGTTTTTGCAACTTTGAAACAATAATTGATTCACGACGAATGGTATCACGGCCTGCCTATACCCGCCCTTAGTACCCGAAACGAAATTGAAAATTAATTTGGAGACCTTATTTCTCCCCCAACATCTGCGGCCAAAATGCCTTGGCCAGTACCCTCTTTCGCGGCTCTTCTCTGTCATGGCGGGAAACCACCCTCCCAAGCCAGTGGTCACGAGGGGGTGCCTCCGGCCAATCAGCGTTGTACATCCTCTGAAGCCCCGTCCTTAGAGAGTAGATTTCATCTTAATTCATATCGCCTCCTTTTATTTTCCAATCACATCTAAATTAAAATATTAATACATTTATGTACAACTTGAATGTAATATTAAAATTTGACTATTCCCTTGTTTACTTATTTTGATTTTAACTATTTAAAGAAGTATCACCTCCCTCTGTAGGGCCGTGCCTACTCTCCGGAGGGGAAGGAACATAATGATGGTGGAGGGGGGGAAGGGAATACCATCTCACTCTCTGAATCTGCCATACAGAGGATAAATGTGTGTGGTTTGACATTTACGAAATAATATCTGCCACTGTGGATATATTGAATCAAGAGTTGCAGATTTGTGTTCGTTATGTGATGTTGAAGAGATTGATTGGCCACAAGCCATATTTGTCTTAACATTGCAATCAATCATCATTATACATCTACAATTATATATTTTTTAAATTAATACCTACTCTTATGCTAACGCACGTTACAAAATCTTACTGCGTAAGTTAGGCAGTGGAAATCGTAAGTTTAACCAATCACAGACGAGGATTGTTTTCTCCGTGGCGCTATTTGTTTATACCCCCGACAACCGCCATCTTAATTTAACCTACAAAATACACACAGAACGTAATACTTTTATGTAAAAGAAATGTTATTTGCCTAGTAATTTAACTTTTTAATTGTAAATACTGGCGTAGCATTACTAAAGTCTCTCGCAGCTGTTACTTCATTATTTGTCTAAACGTTTTAAAGCATAGACTTCAGTGTAACCAATCCAGCCAAAAAATACAGTACTAAAATTCTGTTCCTATGGGATATATGTACTTAGGCAGCTACATCTTAATTACATAAGCCAAATTTTTGCTGCTCTGCTACTTACTTACAATGTCTGTTTCTTACTTCTGAAGTTTTTTTTATTGTGTAAACGTCTTAACGTACTGCTGCCATCAAGTCAGTTCTCTCGCTGGGAGCACGTATCGACATTTGAGTTTCCCAAGACTTCGGATGCGTTCAAATACTGCTTATTTCGCTTGTTTGTCGATCTCTGAGACGCCATTTGTTGTACAGATAATGGGGAAAGTCGTTTACACGAGCATTTCATGAGACATTCTGTATAAGGATAGAATCATTACTGAGAATACTGCAACAATCCAGAACTCTTGAGAAACGTGGAACTTCAGCAAAATTATCCATTGACTCGTAAATTATATCACATTTAATAATTTTTTTTTTCAAATATTATATTTATCAATATATTTCGTGAAATATACCAGTTAATGCAATACAAACGTCATTTTCATTTACATTAATTTTACGACAGGTTATTAATACATGTCTTGGATCATAAGACAACACGATTAACAATTACACATACTCTATATTGGAAAGGACGTGTGTAGTAAACAATGTTAAAATTTTCTCATTAAACCACATTTTCTAGTTAACCTGGTAGGAGTTACTCGTATTCATTCACATCCCGCATATACCAGTGAGACATTTTTTTTTTTCAAACATCAGTAGAGTTATATAATGATATTAAAACCACAAAATTAGCATTTAAAGGCCAGATTTAATTTTAACGACTTATAGGTACCTAGAAACCGATTCGTTTGACAATGAAAAACTATTCTTTTCTTTTTTATAAATAACAACGAAAGCAATGCTACATCTAAACCTATAACACAATTGCTCTGAATGACTTCGACTCACGTGCCTGAAACAACAGAGCTGAAACCTTTACATAAAATATTCGTTCATATACACCACACAAAGAAAAAACACCTGCCTTGCCTCGCTGAATTAACAGTGTGATAAAAATTTTTTTGAAGTTCAGACCTAGTAACATTAACAAATTATATATGAGTCCATAGTGTTTTACTATTACGCACCCATGCTCTGTAAAGATAGTGTTACCAATACGCACCCACGCTCTGTAAAAATAGAGTTACCAATACGCAACCTTGTTCTGTAAAGATAGTGCGTTACCATTACGCACCCACACTCTGTAAATATAGTGTTTCAATTACGCACCCTCGCTCTGTAAAGAGTGTGCGTTACCATTACGCACCCACACTCTGTAAATATAGTGTTTCCATTACGCACCCTCGCTCTGTAAAGAGTGTGCGTTACCGTTACGCACCCACGCTCTGTAAAGCTAGTGTTACCTTTAAGCACCCTCGCTTTGTAAATATCGTGTTATCATTACGCACTCGCGCTCTGTAAAGGCAGTGTTACCGTTACGCTTTGTCGATCTGTAAAGATAGTGTTACAGTTATGCACCCACGCTCTGTAAATGCAGTGTTACCATTACGCACCCTCGCTCTGTAAAGATGGTGTTATCATTACGCACCCTCGATCTGTAAAGATGGTGTTACCATTACGCACCCTCGCTCTGTAAAGGCAGTGTTACCATTACGCACACTCGCTCTGTAAAAATGTTGTTGCCATTACGCACCCACATACTGTAAAGATGGTGTTACCATTACGCACCCCACACTCTGTAAATATGGTGTTACCATTACGCCCCCACACTCTGTAAAGATGGTGTTACCATTACGCACTCACGCTCTGTAAAAATGGTGTTACCATTGCACCCACACTCTGTAAAGGCAGTGTTACCATTACGCACCCTCGCTCTGTAAAGGCAGTGTTACCATTACGCACTCTCGCTCTGTAAGGTCAGTGTTATCATTACACATCCTCACTCTGTAAAGGCAGTGTTACTTTTACAAACTATCGTTCTGTAAAAGCAGTGTTAAAGAGTCAGTTAATGGATTCTAACTTACAACAACACCCTATGGAAGTACTGGCAATACTAAGCTCTTGTGTAGTTAAAGCTCTCAAATGTTAGAGGTAAGTAAATATTTCTGATGATAAAAAAGGAAAACTAAATGCATGAATTAAGTTTATTTATGTTAGTAAATAACATTAATTTTTGTTGTATACACATTTTCAAAAGGTAATTGAATTATTTAAATATTTTTTTTTAGTAATTTCAGTCTTGACATATTGGAATGTTGTATATATGTGTATATATGTATTTGTATGTATATATACATATAAACACATATATATCCTGTTTCACATCTTGTTTCAGTCACTTGTTGTAGTGTGCTATAAAAATAAATAAATAAGAATTTTAATCAGTAAATACAGGTGCTTGACGTCCAAAAACTCAAGCAAGTTAATATATTTCTATATGCCAAATCAAAAACTTAACTGCCGGAGTCCATTTGTTTAATGCTAAATTTGCTGCTTCAGTATTCAAAACAAGGCTTAAGAAATCCTGTCTCTAACTTTCCCTTCCTCGGTACCAAACGATTCGGCACCCTATTGTTTCTCTGTAATTTAATCTAACTTTTTCCTTGTCTGGAATGCACACGAGTACCTCTGGGATGTTTTGCCACAAAAGCGTCGCCGTTTCCAATTTGAAGTCAGTCGTCAAGCGAACACGTTTCCGCTCTTTCTGAAGAGGCCAGCCTTTGGGCGAGGGGGGAGGGGGAAGGGGGAGTTAGACACCGAGCCGAGCGGTCGCTAGGAAACAATATAATTCCTTGCGGGTCTTCAAGATGAAGTTCGGAGCACGACAAATTTCCATGTGCTGAAGAAGCTTTACACGCATTTCAGACGGGAAGCAGTTATTCATGCGCAAGGAGGCAGTTCTTTGAAGAGGAACTGTCAACGCTTAGCGAAGTGTGCTGCGTAAATTGAAATAGTTCACACGACAGGGGTTGAAAGACATAGCCCCTGACATACAAAGATCTCTGTGGAGGGCGTTGTAAACGTTTTAACAAATATTTGCACGATTCTGCACGTAATAAACAGAGCGTTTACGGAAAGTTGCAAGGTTAGTTGTACAAGAAGAAACATATATTATTTTAGATCATTTTAGGTATTGCGAAATATTATTCTCTGTGCTTTCGTAACTGATGTACATGTTTTAAACGGAAATAGTTTAATATTGTTTAGTCTGAACGAAATTTACAATTTAAAATAGTTAAATAAAGCTACATCTCAGTGTAAATTGCGTATAAAACTATACAAGAAGTTGTAAAATCGCATGTCAGTATTTTGAGGGTACAATCCTCACGTATAGAGGCACAAAAAATTTTTGTGTACATAGATCCGAAAATACGCCACTTCTGCACTACAGTTCACAGTAGACGATAAATGGCCATGGCGTATCGCTTGTAGACTGGATCGTGTTACCGTGACATAACAGTGTAGCTATGATTGGTAGAAACAGGACAAACAGTTGCTGGAATTATAGCTTGTACCTGATAGAATACGAGAAATGTTCAGGTCCCTAGTTATTGGCAACTACATACCAGACGAATCGTGTTTAATTGGACGGTAGGCATTTTCCGATTTTCCATAGCAACATTACCAGACCGTGCACCATGCACTTTAACGCCATCAGTCCTGTAGTACAGTAACTGTTCGTTTGCCAACCTACGTTGACAAAACAATTTTTCTTCTTTTAGAAATGAAGAATGTCCCCAAAAATATTGACACGCAATATTGTAACATCCTGTACAATACAGTTACAAAATAAAAGCGAATAAGTAGTTGTTTAAGAACTCCTCGTAACTTAGGAATTAGGCTGCAAACCAGATGGGTATTCCTACATAAGGCTCTCTACGCGACACGCCAACCAAGCTGCCTTTATTTTGTTGAACAGTGCTACGCATTCCTACGGAACGCTTGAGGGGGAAAAAAATTCTTTCTCTTGCCCTTCTTTCGAAGACGAATGACAGCGTCGGGGTGAGACGAAACAGTGTAGTGTAGTACGTGTTTGAAAAGAAAGAATTAGAATCAGTGGTTGCGAGAAGGAAGAAAGATAGCGCAGACGTCGAGGGAGATGCGGCTTGATGAAAAAGAAACAGCTATCCTTTTCTTGATTGACGTGATGAAAGAGATTCTACGCTGAGAGGCTTAGGTGCAGAACCTCTGTAGGGAGGCGGTGTGAGAAATGGAAAATGTCAACTTGCCCAGTTGGCAACATAAACAATGCTGTGTTAGATCACTTGAATCTTGCAATTTGCTCAGCTTGTTTTGATACTGAACACGTTTCCCTACGATTGTAAAATGTGCTGGAATGAGTGATCGAAACATTATTTGGCCAGAGCTTGAGGGGGATTGATCTCTATCACTTGGGATTTATAGCTTTTATTATAAATCAGAGAATAGTGATAGATTGTTTTACTTGTTTCACATTGGCTAGGTATAGTTTATTATTTCATTCATTTTTTGGAATCCATATGACATGGTTCTTGGTAGACCTACTTTTGTGACCAATTTAGTTGCTCCCGTAAATAAATCACTTTTTTCTTGTGAACTGTTCACCTTTTCAAAATAATGAATTAAATAAGGTTCCAACAGTTTCAGAAAATCAGTCAGTCTGCATATGTACTCTGTCGTGACAAAAGCTTTATCGTGAAGAAACTTGATATATTCAAGGTATTAACAACTTGGCCTTGAACGCTGGTGAGGTGTTATATGAGTAAGAAGTTACGTGACGGGATTCTGCTCAGCGCTCAACATCTGAGAAGTCAGCAGCCTGGGAGGGGTGACATGATGTGAGTATGGAGCAGCGCCGGAAAGAAGGGGCGGGGGAAACGGGAGATCCCCAAGAAGACCCATCCGACCAGAGGCACATGCGAAAATCCGGGAACCATCCCCGCTGCGAATTGAATCCGCATCGCCTTGGTGTGAGGCGAGTGCTCTAGCCACTACACCAACTGTGGCCCTGTGATATGAAGATATACCATAAAAATTTAGCATTATTATCTGACATTTGACTAGACTACAAGTGAGTGTGTTCTCATCTAACTTGTGAAACGCCTGTAAGAGGGCTTGGTAAATAATTCAACGCTGAAAGTATTATCTATAACTGTAGGTTTCTTAAAGCCAATTTGCGAATTAAACAATAACAATCCTAGACAATAGTTTTAGCCAACGTTTTAAACAAAATTTCTTCCAGTGTTAAGAACTTCTAAGGCACAATCTCTGACGCTGGAATCTCGTGCATTTAACTGCGGCGCAAGATATCACGCGTAATGAATTTATAGTTTTGGATAAATATTTACTCATAAAGTTGGCAAATACCATTATCTAGGATTATCATTAAGTATTTTATCCATATTGGCTTCGAAAAAAGTGTAGAAATCAATTGATATTTTCAGCGCTTATTTATCTACCACGCTTTCTTAAGGACTTTTACAGCAGACGAGAGTGTATTCGGATATGTATAGGGCAATGAATTCTAGCATGTTGTCAAATAACACGAAATCACGTTACTAGATACGAGGTGTCTATGAAGCAGTGACGGAATGCAATAACGGGGGAAATTGGAGCACTCCGAGAAAATGTGCAACTTCTCACCACGTTTCTCATACGAAAATATCGGGAACAACCCCAGCGATAATTGAACCTAGATCGTCATGATGGAAGGCAAGTTATCTGATATCTGCACAAAAAAATCTTCTAAAAGTACTAGAATTCATTTGTTTTGGAGAATTTTTCCCGTACTGTAATATTTGCTAAGTTATTAAGTTCTTATTTAACTGAAACTAAAGAGTATCGTTTATTACTTCTTTAATTAACACTTCTGGCCTCTAACTTCATACTACTATAAAAACTGTATGTTGGTATGTACTGGTATTTGTTTAAAGAACCAATAAAGTCACTATAAAAATTAACGTTTTTCACAATCACAAAAGTCTACTATTTTCATTCACTTCTCTCTTTCTCTTAATCTCTCTCCCTCCTGCTTTTCTGCTAACATTGTGAACAAATATATTGCCCGAATGACGTGCACGTATGGCACAATCTCTGACGGCATTCCAAGTGTCATACGTTCGATAGACGCTCAACGTTTGCTGCTAAAGTTGGCAGACTTGTTGAAATTTATAGAATTAATTTCAAAGCCTTTTAATTTCGACTGACTTTTTTTTTATACCTAACTACATGCATGTACCCTGTTTTGCCTCCCCTTAACTCCCTCTCTCCTGCCATCATACACAACATACATACGTATATATATATATATATATATATATATATATATATATATATATATATATATATATATATATATATAGAAATATATAGAAATACACACACACGTAGGATGCGCACGCACAACTCAGAAAATTTGTTTCACTCAATTTTTTAACTTACCCGTTTTGCCTCTTTATATCCCGTTTAGCCCTCCCCTCCTCCACCCGAATATATTTTTTTTGTGCGCACGCACAACAACTCACCAATGTTTCATCGGAACCGGAGGAATGGTATTAGAACGTGTAGAAAACGAACACAGGAACATTTAGTTTTTTTTATTATATATTTACGTACCAAGTCTGTTCTTCCATAGAGTCATTTTGTGACGGAAATATTTGGTAGTTGTAATCAGAACGAAAACATAGTTTCTTGAAATATTATTTTCACAAGTTAAGTATTAATTTTTATTTTATATTGACTGTGAGAAGTGGAACATTAGGAACGATTTAGCTAGAGTAATTGCGCACAAAAAGACTGAAGGAAAATACCAAGAAATGTACTTTGATTAACGGACTTCTAAAAACATGAAAGTACCAGCAGGGCACAAATTTCCTATCAAGCTAATGTCTGAATACATCACAGATGAAATCTTCTTACCACATTAGTGAGACAATCCTAGACGATTTCCGTGTTTGCGCAGTCATCGCACAATTTACCTATCTAAACGGCAATACGTGCACTAGTCGCAGAGGGGCGGTTACTAAACTCTAAAAATTTTACACTACGGTAAAGCTATCCGAAAGCCTGTTACCAAGGAAATTCTTTGTAAAACTACCGGGGTTTGCTCTCGTAAAAAATATGAAGTATACATTTGTATTTGTACTAATTTTTATTTGTGCATATTCTATGTTTAAACTTTTAGCTATTGTAGATCATCAATTATATAAATGTTGACTTCTTAGTAAATATGTAAAAAAAAAAAAAAATCGACAATCCCGTGATTTTTTTTAAGTACTAATCTTTCATAAATACGCATGCAAAGAAAATCCTTGTAACTTCTGAAATAAATAATTTGATAAAAAATCTTTGTAAGTTTACAAATGTTTTTTTTTCTTGCAAAATAACAAGGATATTCTTTGTATATTTTACAAATAAATTTTAATGTAATATTCTCGCACTGAGAAAGTTGGCGGATGTTGCAATCGGCTGACGGTTGGTTTTCTGTGTACTCTTTACCAACCTGCCGTTACATTACGCGGCTTATATAGGCCTACAAGGCTACAAATACGAGTATTCAAGGCTTAGCTGTTGAGCTGCAACAAGTTTCTGCCTTCCACGAGCTCCGAGTAAAGCTGATGCTCCGTTGTCACTGCAACTATAAACAAAATATTTCAGTTTTTATTTGGGTAATAATCCATTTTTGTGTGATGAAAAGTAATTTTGAGAAAAAATGATGTATTATTTTTGTAATATTAAATAATTCAGTTAGCTAAACCAGCCATTTAATTATTCTCTTTTCTTGTACAATCTTTCATGCATTTTTAATCGTCAAATAAAGGCGTTTTTATTACATAAATGTGAAAATTAGCAAATGTTATTGATTTTACAAACCGACGCCTTTACCAAGACGTAACTTTGAAGGATTACAACTAATTTTATTGAAAAAATGGAAGGCTTAGGAGATATGTTTTACTTGTACCGCTGGCTTTCGAAATAATTATTTTTACTTACTAATTGCATTATACTAGAGTGTTGTTCTTTTTCTTCTTTTCTTTGCTTTAAGCTTCTTACGGGAACATAAAACCTGTTTAAATCATCTGAAATTTTATTAATCCTTTTTTTGAGACACGGCCAGACATTTTTTGTTATTATTATTATATATTTCTTGCATCCAAGAAGGCTTGTGTCAATTAAAAAGGTGACATTACATCAAGTAAAAATGCATCGGATGAATTCAGTTATGAGTACACGGAATGCCAGGTAATACCTTATTATGTTCCAAATATTTACTCAAAATGGAGATAGTATTGATCAAACATATACGGCGCTAAAATAGAAGTATTAAGCGTGGTAATTATAAGTATGAGTTATTGCAGTTTTAAAATAGTTACTGCTTAGATATAAGACTGCAATACAATTAAAAAACTTCACTATTTGTATTGATGTAATATAATTCAGGAACAGAACTTTGAACCAGGGAAGTCGAGAAAAATGTTTCTAATATTAATTTATATGGTTGTACTCTACTATATTAATTATTTTAGCGATTAGTTTAACACAAACATAAGATTTCTGAAATATTTATTTGACAAACGTGTAACTTGAACTAAATATATTTTAAACAACCAACTACAAAGAAATCTGGTGCTGGGAAACCCAGAGGAATAAGTAAATCTAAAATACACCGAAAAAGAGGAAAATTTTGCTTACGTGTCGTGAGTTCTTACATATAACCAATGTTCTTCCTATAATGACAAGGGTTTAGGTATCGGTTTGTTTTTAAAAATACTTTTTCTCGCTGAAAAAAAAAATGCAAATCTTTTGTCCTTATGTGGCCATTCACAAGTGTGTAGTAAATATTTCAGAACTTAAACGTAGTTGTTTTTGTTTGTTTACGATATCGTCACTTAATGAATTATATATTTTTTCGTTTCCTTGTTACAAATTTGTATTAGATAATTTCTTAGTCGTTGTACGGAAAAATATACTGCTAGTTTACGTTATTTTCATACGCCAACTACTGACATGCACAAGTCTTTGCCGATCGTGTACGTTGTTAGCATAACAGTTGATAAACGCGCTTATTCCTGCACATACATCTCCCACATATTTTACGTCCAATTCACAGTCATTTATAGGCTAGTAACGGATAGTGGTGCTCTTTTAGAAGACCGCTTATGTTTCTCTCTGTCTTCTGTGCATTATTACGTTGATAGTAAATATTATTACTACCACCAATTGTTTTGCTGGTAGCATTGCTCTGATAATTTTATTTAATACTCTATTAACTAGAACACCTAGCTACGTATCAATTAAATTCTTTTTCGTAGTTACGTACAAATAAAGTGAAGATAAAATATTTGATGCATTTTTTAATCGTTAACTGAAATTGTTGAATATCTTTGGTGGACAGCTAAGATGTTAACTATGTATTTTCGGATATTTTGTGATTTAAATCTTTCTTACCGCCCATTAATAATACCGCACATGGAATAGTATAATTATTCGCAACTGAAATTTAAATGTAGTTACCCAAATTAATGAATTTAACTATTTCATCGCCCAGCGAATACCTATGTGGCAAGTAGAGCTGAGATACAGCAAATAAAAAAATTTCAAAATGTGAAACATTTAGCTGTACGTCTGTAATAGTTGCTTGTTTCTGTTTTCTGAAAACAAGTGTACAATAAACTGTAGATGTATTACATTTCTTAAATTTAAAACTATAAATTTAAATATTTAATTTAATTCTAAAAAGTTAAATTAGTTACTATTGGTGCCAGCCCTATTTCGCGGAACAATCTGGGCGCACTGTAGGTTTCTAAATACTGCGTACACTTCAGCATCTTTAATTTAACACTGGCCATGCACATTTGTGAAAATACTTTAAATACTTGATTTGACCAATTTGAATTACGAAGCACCAAAACTGAAAGACTGTGATTTGAGGGTCAGCATTTGAATGCGTAGCAGTTCAAATCGTCCATTCCCGGGAACAATTCCAAGCTACATTACTTTAAAATATGACTTCCTATGGATATTTCTTCGCCAGAACTAGTTGCTCTTTCTACAATGGATTACTCATAATAAAATAACTTACACAGTAACTGTTTGAGACCCGAAAAATAAATGTAGTAGCAGCTTGTTTAAAACAGAAGGGAAGAACTCCGAGAAAACTTATTAAGCAATATTCATATGTTCGTAGATATGTAGTTTACACATAAGTTTTGAACCGGGAAATAATGGAATAAATCTTAAGCCTCCATAGTAATAAATTATAAAAATTTCAAGATGTTTATATGTAATCTAATGTCACAAAGAATAATATACTTCCGACAGAAGAACTTTTTGAAGCAAAGAAAGAAGTTGTTTCTTTGTTGCTACATTCGAAGTATTGATACTGGTATGTCAGTACGATTATAAAAATAGGATTTCAGCGAAATGTAATATAACTATATTTGTTTACAATGCATATTCTTCTTTTATAATACTAATCTACTCATAGTAATCTAAATGCAAATTTTGTGAATATATTCACGCATTGAAACTGAAGCGTGTTTTCGTATGTTATGTTCTCTTTGTCGCTTCTACACTCACAGAGACTCTCCTATGGTCACTGTTACACCTAAGTTTCCACCCCCCCCCCCAACCCTTGGTTTCCACCCACTCAACATGCGTTCTCAAACGAGAACACGTCCAGCTGTCGCTCAAAGTGTACGTCCGTCGGCCGCGTACTCAGATCTCATTTATGTAGGATCGCTCCTTAAGGCGGCCGCCTACCCCACGCTTCAAATGCGTTGCAGCGTGCTCGTAGACAAGTTTTATCTACGAAAATATTCCACGTGTGCCCATTGTGCCAATGTACGAAAAGAAAACAAACTTCACACAAGGTCGGAACCTCATTGTTAAGACACCACACTCATTAAAAACACTGTTTCTAAGCCCTCCGACATGGCTAAAAACGACCTTTTCGGACTTCCGTACTTCAAAATGTACTAACCGGATGTATGTGAAACTCAGATTGCGACCTGCACTGAACTTTGCTACAGACTTTCCACCAATAAAATTATATGGTCACCGCTTAGTGTCCCATAGTAAAAACGATTCGGCGGGAAGCTTGCACGCTAGTTCAGCGCTTGGCTCGTTGAGGCGACGCGGCATTTGATTCGCGCTTCAAGGTCGACCTTACTGCTCCGCCGCTTTTGAGGCTCTCACGTGCTGGTAGGCGGCGCCCTTAAAGTATAAATTTGACAGAGAATGGATAAAATCGTTTCTTTGAGTAGGACGAGAGGAAAAGGGAACAAAGAGGGTAAATTTGTCAGGATTTTCTAAGTGGCCGTCTATACTCATCTATCTCCCTCCTGCATAGGGAGAGGAAGAAAGAGAAAGACGGAGAGGGAAGACACAATCTGTGGAAGCGTTGTCGAGTTGGCAGAGGGGCGGCGCGGCGGCTGTGAATTACGGGTGTGTGCGCGTCGAAAAGATGAGTTTGGGGTGGGGTGGGGTGTACAAGTGTGTATGTGCGTGCATGAGAGTGTGTTATGAATGTGTGTGCTTGTGTGTGCGGATGTTTACAACGCGGCGCTCCGAGCTGCTAGGCGCGGCATGATGAACGGCCCACGGTTGCCCCCCAATCCAGAGTTATCAACGCGGGCTTGACCACCCCTACCTCAGTTTCTCCCTTCCAAAAACACCTCCCTCGCCATACATTCTGCTTCAAACGGGGTGAAGAGGTTGGCTGGTATCTAGGTGACTTGTAATATACCTGTTAGCGGAGCCCTGAAGTCAAACGCGAGAGAAATTGTCTGGGTATTGGCGAAGACTGTTCAAATTAATTTTAAGGCATTCGTGACCGATCGTGAGGTGTTATTATATATTAACTGACTTGTCTGGGCATACTACTGCTTTCCGTGGAGGTAAACGTTAGTTAACCTGGGTGAGCTGATGGGCAGGTTACTACCTTTCACACATTGATTCTTCTTATAAAGAACATTGCATGTAGCTGTAAGTTAAAATTATATAATGGAGAATGACTTATATTTAGAAGTGTAAAAAAATTTAATTTTTTGATGATATGAGATGTTCTTAATGGAATAATCCATGTTTTATTAATTATATGAGTTAATTACAGCTGGTCTCGGCTTGTTTAGTTTTTCAAGAGTCACAATTAATGTTTTGAATCAACGTAGAAGTGCAGTGGCAGTGGTCCAAAATATTTCGTTTAATCATTCAATCTCACTGCATTTCATAAGAATAAATTAATCCAAATACATTCTCACAAAGGTTCTGATTAAATTGGTTCAACTCGAATGATTTTGTAACGAAAACAGTTAAAACATTTTACTACAATATAACATAGATTAAAATAATATCAATGAAGTCATATGTAAATATCTATATTGTAAGAAACCAGTTTTATAAAGCGAAAAAATCATCATATTCTACTGCGCAACTAGAATTTTTCGAATAGCTTGGAGTTAATTGTTATCGTTATTTTGTTATAAAATTAAGTACTGTATTTTATTTTAAGAGTTTGCATTCAGTAGACTCTATAAATACGAAATAAGCATAAATTATATAATTTTGTATATTCTACTTGTACACTAAAGTATAATTTGTGTAGTAGATCTATCAAATCATTACAGAACGTGTTTATCACGTTTGATGTTCACCCAAGTTTGAAATAAATTTAATTTTATATTCCTTACGTAAGATTTTCAGGCAACCGTATAACAGAGAAAGAAAAATGCAGCTTAATTTTTGGCGAATAATGTTAAAAATACAAGTATTATAATTACTCATAGCAAAATATTATTTAATTGTGAAAC
Source organism: Medauroidea extradentata (assembly GCA_003012365.1). NCBI lineage: Eukaryota > Metazoa > Arthropoda > Insecta > Phasmatodea > Phasmatidae > Medauroidea > Medauroidea extradentata. The sequence continues at coordinate 45,300 of PNEQ01098528.1, forward strand.
AATAGTTTTATTTTTAAAAATTTGTGGATGTGTACGCGTTTCATTGTGTGTGTTGCTCTGGAATTAGACGGGAGAAGCTACGTTTCTGTCTGGTTGATAAGCGCTATACTTGGGCTGTATTCTCGTTTGTGTTGAGAAGAGTCAGCCAAGTTGGGCGTATTTAAAACTCCTTTCCCGAGAGCCGGCAAGCATTCACTGTTTGCAGTGAAATAAAGAACGAAATTTTCATTCCTATAAAATATCAGCATTGTTAATATCTGCTACTTTGCCGAGACCGTTTGGAAGATACTTATTTCGAAAAAAGCATAAAAGTGAAATTGAGTTGTGCCTACTCTGAGAATAGTTAAGAGTAAATGTTTCAAAAGTTCCCAGCATTAATTTTTGGACGAAAGTTACTCAGTGTTTTTTAATTATAGCAGCATTATATTGAGCGAAATGAACTTGAAAAATGTAAGATTATTCACATCTACGTCGACATGTAACGATGGTTTACACATAATCTATTATTAGGGATGATGGTGTATCGCGAAAATATTTTGTGCTAGCATAGCCTTGAAAACATTGCTGTTTTTTTTGCTATGCGTATAATTGGATGATATACTTCTGACTTAACGTACCTATCTGCAGGCCAGTGACAAGCATCAAACATTACAATAGCGGGATTCTTATTGACTCAGTCAAATAGGGTAACAGCTCCACGTACAAGCGAAAGCCAGTAATCTTCTGGTAGGTTGAACGTTCGTTGAAACCCAATAAACAGTCAAGTTTTCCCGCGATAAACCTTCATCTCTATCTATTATGTAAATATAGCGACTAGTAAAATAAATCACAATGATGATGCGTTTACAAAATGTATGCAAAGGATTTTTCATGTGTGTTTAGATGAAAAGTACGTGCTATAATATAGTACTATGTGTAAAGAAGATTTTAAAAATATATTAAATGACTTAAGTAATTAACATACGGTAATTAAAAAAACACTAGTGTTAAACAGCACAAAAATACCTACCGTAGTTCAAGCTTCCCGTTGCTGTAAAATTTATTTGCATGTGATCTTTGAACGAATTATGTAATCGGCCAGTGTTGTAAACTGAACCATTTTGTGGACGTTCGCTTGGAATTCGGTATATCCCCAACTACGATTCAGTTAAAGTCAGTTTCACTTCTAAAATTACGTCTAAGGGCAATGAGGATTGACATTTTTTGTAATGTTTTAGATAAAAAATTACTTGTTTCTATTTAATATATTGTTGCTACTTGTAGGCTTCATGCTGCACTACATTCCCAAAACCTTGGTCAGCGGGCTTAGCTGATAACATCTGATGGAGGCATCGGGTGACATTTTTTATATGTTCACCTAATATCCATCACAGGAACCATTGAATTATGCCTAGTACACACGGTTAAATTTCTTGAGCAAGAAGTTGATCATGAAAATGTGAACAAGATATTCTAAACCCCCCTTGTCAATAAGCTTCACTAACCTACCGTAAACACACAGTAGCACTTGCGTGTTGGTTTCAATGTGCTTACATGCCAGTAAAGTTGGAAATATAAGAACGTTTTTTTTTTAATTTCCTGATCACAATTAATAAGGATGTGTATTATTAAATTATAAAATATATCAGTTTCATTCAAGACAGAAACTGATAAATACATATTTTTGCTGTATAAAGCTTCAGTTTGTGTTATACTCACCAATAATCAATATCAGATTAAATTAACGTACCCAAATGAGCCACATAATAACATAAACAAACAACTTGCACAAGAAGGTGCATGAAAATTATCATCGACCCTATAAACAAATCTAGCTAGCGCTACTTGCATTCAAGTCAACCAGTCACACATATGCAAGTCGCCTTGAACAAGTGTACACCTTCTTGTTCAACAAAGATAACCGTATGTATTAAGCCTTATCCCATAAAATCCCACCGGTTTTGCTTAAAAACTGTTGAATTAAGGGATTTATTTGTTTAGTCCTTCATAATACTTTTTATAAAATACTGTTGCAAGAATCCCCCCTCCCCCAAGTTATTAGAAGAATTGAGTAATACTAAGACATATTTATTATGTTAAAAACAATTGTCAAAATTCATAAATTACTTACAAAATATATAAAATGTTTGTCAGAACAGCCCAAAAGCCTAATTTTCCTACAAGTCAGAATTTCTGTATGTTAATATTAACATGTAATATCTAATTTACCTATGTGCATACACTACACAAGGAGATAATTATTACTTATTGTCTTCACTAAATGGCCGTTTTAATGTTACATCAGTCACTAACATTTGAAATGTCTTGTTATGTACTACACATTAAACATCACAATTGTGTGTTTATTCACTCTAGTATGACCATCAAGTCAGAAACCTTCTGATTTGCAGTGATAGGTAATATTTTCAAGATAGGCTAAGTAACTATTCGGTTTTGATTAGTAAGTCAACTAACGAAAATTTCGTCAGTTACAGAATTAGTTTAAACCACAGCGTTTACTGTCATGAAAAAAATTAGCCAACGTGAAGAAACTGTTTTGAACAAAACTGCCAAACTGAGTTTTGATATCTGCTCTCGTTTCAGTATAAACAATAATTATCCCGAAAATAGCAGAAAAAGGGATTCAAGACGATAAGGAGGGAGTTCACTAACATTTTTAATTGTTTAGTGAATTTTTATATTTTTACGGCGTATGGTTTGTTTTGTAGACATACGTTTTCACACTAATGAAATTTTTTAGCTGGTTTTGTAAAACGTCATGTCAAAGTACGATTTTCCATAAAACGGTTTCATACAAGGAAGGAAACCAACTGACAGAAACGAAATAACTAATACTGAAGAATCGTGACATAGGCTACGTCTTGATATGTATAAAAACAGCATTAAATTTTTTGTGTTTAATATTGCAGAAAGATGGTATTTTTTAAATTTCAAATCCCGCATCTTTTAATTACAAAAAATTCCAATGTGGTTTTTATACACGTCTTGACGTAGCCCATGATACAGTACTTCTGTGTGAGTTATAAAGTTTCTGTAAGTTAGTTTACCTTCCTGGTACAAAACTGTATTATGCAAATTTCGACATCGACATGCCACTACACAAAAACTATGAAAGTTAAAAAAAATAAATAAATAAAAATAAAAAATTCAGTACTGTAAAAAATAGCCACAATGCACGCCTATAAACCATGCTTCGTAAAAAAATTAAAATCGTTAAAACCATTCAAATTTTCGGTGAACTCCCTCTTTAAAAGCCCATCTAACGCTGCCGACTTAGCTGCCGCCAGTCATACTTATACACAAGGCGAACGCTATCTAGATCATTGTTTGCACGCTCATTGCCAGCGATAAGGGTACGGTTATGTAAGTGGGCTTATGTCTCGTCGACAACGAGGTCATTAGAGACGGTGAACTTAGTACAATGACGGCAGTAGGGAGAGGAGTCGACTATGGACTTTATTAAGGAACCGTCCCAGCTTTCGCCTGGAGCTATTTCGGGAAACCATGTAAAACCGAAATAAGGATGTTTGAGTCGGGGATTGAACACGGGTCCTCCCGAATGCGAGTTAAGGGTGTTCAAGTGCGATAAAATCATAATTATATATGTTTATGAAATATTGTTAGGTTTTTTAGAAGAAACTTGTTAATACATTTTATTCTTACGAAACAATTTTAGCTATCATAGTTTTCTAATAACGGGGTGTCAAAGTAAAATTTGCTTGTTACGCTGCCATGCAAATAGTGAAAACCAGCTGACCTACTTAAACAAAATAATTCACTGTAAACTTACATCCCATCAACTACGCAATAAAACATTAAAAGAACCCACAACGTAATATTTTCTAATTGAAAAAAATGAAAATCGCATAAGTACAGAAAAAAGTTGCAAATTCAGCAATTTTCAAAAATACAATAACAGTTCGCGAGATTTTTTTCAAATGTTTTATTATGTAGCCCATAGTATGTCATTTCACTGTGAATTATTTCACGTGTGTAAGTCAATCGGCTTTCACTATTTGCATGGTAGCAGAACATGCAAATTTTGACTTTGTCGCACCGTTATGTGAAAACTACGCCAGCTAAAATTGTTTCGTAAGAGGAAACTGCACTCACAAGCATCGTCTGTAAAACTAACACTATTTCATATAAGTATAAAATTATGATTTTATCGCACTTGAACACCCTTAACGTTGCGCCTCCTCACTCGGCAGCGAAAAATACCGCTGCGTCCTTGTATCTTGAGGCTTCCAGTCGACGAACCTTGTTTCTATAACTGTCTCCTGCAAGTCTTGAATGAGCTGGCTGATAACATCACAGTTTCTTGTATGTTACAACAGTTTATTTGCCCAACAGACGAGACGCGGGAGCTAGAATCGCTCGGTGTAGTTGGGAAGAGGGAGGAAAAGAGGATGTGAGGTTACCTCGCGTGGGTTTGGTCATCGAGTAAAGATAGTGTGCTGGCTCCACGTGCGCGGCCACGTAACTGACACACAACAATATATATGATAAATATGTACTCCGCTCGCACATCTGATGCAAACTGATAAGGGTAATAAGGATTTGTGTAAAAAAGTTATTTAATATTACATGACGGCGGTGCTACGTTCATAGACTTGTCGCAAATATATGTGTATAAACCTAAAACAATATTTGATGAATCCCTACAAGAAAATGTTACAAAGCCTGCCGCCTGCACTTACTAAGTTGATATATCAGTAATTACCCATATTACAATTTCCCTTCTGTAATCGGCGCCAATGGTGTACTTCGTACACATATTTCCAAATTGCACGTCAAAAATAATAAAGGTTTGCTGGAAAATTACATATTGCTTTAAAATGAACTCTATATCGACGCCACATTGAAAACGCCTTTCATCTTCTTTTCTGTTATTTTTATCTTAAATCAGAAAAAGTATGCATCTCGACGGGTTCAGCATATATAAACAATTTTATCGAAAATCATATTTTTTTTTTTTTTAGTAAATTTAAGGGGTGAATTAAAAAAAAACTAGGTTCAATTTATTGGTGTCCCATTGAAGTGAAAACCACCACTACAGCCTATTGGGTTTAAGGTATATCTACGACTCATTGAAAAACATTTTTACCATTTTCACTTTTCTCGTCCGTATAGCTGTTAAAATGTAAATAATCCGTAGCGTGGTCGGTAGCATGACGCGTTACGGTGCGTGAGGTCCTGGGGTTGAATCCCAGCACGGGCGTGGATGTTTGTGTCGTTTTATTAGGTCTAGATAGTTCGTAGGCAGTTTCTTATAAAGCATAACGGCGTGAAATCGTGGGACGTAAATAAACTATCTAAAACAAAATTTAAAAAAAATTAAACTGCTTTTAATGTATTTAATAAAATATTTTTTTACAAAAGCTATGTTGAGATCAAACAGCCCGGTTAGTTAAATTTATTTTTAATAATTAAATAAAAAAGAACTTTCATTCACCTTTTATTTACACACGTTAAGTGCGGAATTTAGAAAAACCCTGAAAAAATATTTTTATGTCTTTACGCATGCGTTATTCGACTAGTTCGACGGATATGGAGCAGTAATCGAAAACATATTTAATATATTTTAACCCACCCGAAAATAATCAATTTTCGAAAAACCTTGAAATAAAATCTCAGATTTTTTTTCATGTATCCATTTTAAGTAAAATTTACGATGGTAACCTTTGATTTCGTGTAGTATTAAAATTCTTAGAAACACATTTAATACATTTTCACCTCTTAAGGGACTCTGCAGAAAAATCTTGATACCACTTTTCGGGAATTTGCAAGCACACCATTTAAAATCATAATTGACTAAAAAAAAAAAAATATATATATAATATATGGTACTTAATATACATTTGTATAAATGTATTTTTAAATTGAAAGTCTTGACGATAGCCCAACGTGTTCCTACTACCCTATATCGAAGATTTAAGGAAAACAACATTTTATCCTTTTTTGTCCCCTTACTGGTTAAAAATTGAAAAAAAAAAATAGTGAAAAATATATTAATTAGGGTTTGCCAACGCCGTAAGAGAAACAAAACTTCAAAAATTCACGTTTCTAGTTCAAGCAATGTGGGCTAGGCTTTGATATTTCTGTCTGTCTGTCAGCCCGCCATTTTAAGATTTATATGGAGTAACATTGAATATTTAAGCAAATAAGAAATTGTATTTCAAAATATTTTGCAAGCAAGAAATGTAGATACATTTCTGTTCGCTATTGATTACAAATAATTTACATAATCACAGTTGTATAGAAATAAAACCACTTCTCCCTGCGATGGCTTTGCGCGTTTTTACTTGTGTGTATGTTAAAATCCGTTTTACTGTCCGGATATCAAAATATCCCAGCGAATATTTGTAAGTATTTAAGTCTTGTCGTCTCCAAGTCTTCGTGACATCGTTCTCTAACGACACTGCCGTAAAATATGAGAATGCCGAATCGTGAAGGATGTGTTCGGCGTTGAAGTGTTACTTGCAGTGATCGCAGGGTCGGTGTCAGGCTGTCGTCCCATTCGCAGAGTGCCACAGACAATGTCAGTGTCCAGTAACCCGAGTAGAAGAGCGAGCTTGTGGTAGCAGAAGGGAAGGGAGGAGGTCTGGGCAGTATTTTACACTCGCTGAGAAGTACAGCACTGTAGTAAAACTGCGTGTTGCACGCTGCGTGGGTTTTATAGCTCACCACCAATGTCCTGTGCGAGGAGGCGAACTTCGTGGGTGAGGCGCCCCTGCATACATATACAAGTGGGCGGGTGTTTGAAGAAAACTTTGTCTCGGGCAGGGCGTGCGAAAGAGGGAATAGCGATAAAAGTGCTGAGCTGCTGAGTACAGTGTCGCGAAAGTAAATTTTGACGCTTAAGATGGCGTGGTGCATAATTCAACGCTAAAAGCATTAATCTATAACTGTAGGTTTTTGAAGCCAATTTTTGAAAATTAAACAATAACAATCCTAGACAATAGTTTTAGCCAGCGTTTTAAGCAAAATTGTTTCCAGTGTTAAACGAACTTCTGAGGCACAATCTCTGACGCCGGAACCTCGTATATTTAAATGCGGCGCAAAAGATCACGCGTACCGAATTGGTAATTTTGGATAAAAATTTACTCACAAAGTTGGCAAATGCCAATATCTAGGATTGTCATTGAGTATTTTATCCGTATTGGCTTCGAAAATAGCGTAGGAATCTATTGATGTTTTCAGCGTTTATGTATCTACCATGCACTCTTAAAACCATAAGAGAACAGGTATCGTCCATTAAGCATGTTGCAATAACGGAAAACTAATTATTTGACCTCTGTTAAGTGAAAATTCCAACAATCCTACCGTTATGTAGGATGGAAACCTCATGGTCAGGTATACGATATTTCTAGAAATACCAACAGTTATTCTAGCAGAGTAATGGGCACCCGAGCGAATAAAAACGGTATATTTATTTCCTTTTTAACACGCTTTTACTAGCTTCACCTGAAAATATATTTATGAATGTGATATAACTTTTCACTTAAATGGTACCCAACTTCAGAAGTTCGAATTATTTAAAATTTACCACACGCCTTGAAAATCGTTGACATTAAAAATAACGTCATATATGGCCTGGTATTCTCAATCATTGTGAAAAATAGTAAACTTTCTGGGACAGAATACAATTTAGAAATAACAATCTGTTATAAAAACTATTTGAAGTAAATCATTAACGCGCTTTTATTTATTGGTCTTAGAATTATGATTATTATTATTTCTTAACGGTATTTATGTATGGATGTAATGGAATCTTTCAATTTAAGTCTGACTCTTTTCCAGACGTCCGAATAGTTTGAAATTTCGTCCACGTATAAGGAAAGATGAGAATACAAAAATTTCATAGTTATTACCTTGTATTTTTACCGATTATGAAAAACAAGTGCCATCTCGCAGCGAAGGAAAAATTGTTTTAAAATCAAATTATATCAACAAACCTTTTTGAACTACATCTTAAACCAAAAAAATAACCTTAATATAAACATGTGTTTCGCTCTCTAGTTACTTTTCATTATGACTTTACCTTTACGAATAATTAGCCATAAAAATTTAATAATAAAACTGATAGCAAGTACACTACGCTATTTTACATTTTTTTATTTTAATTAAGCTCAATGTTTTTATTGTAGAAGATAATGGAGCGTTGTTACAAATATTCGTAATAGTTGCAGTTGGGGTTTGTTTAAATGCAAGTTATAAACGAAATTAATCAGCGATCACCGAAGCATTAATATTTCATTAACGAGATTAATCTACGAATTCACAAATACTTTTGGTTTGCTTTTAGGAGTTTTGTGTGGACCAACTAACAAAAAACTCGTTTAGCTGAAATTCTATGTGGTTTATAGTGTAACATATAGTTTCTCTATGTTACGAAAGTCGGTAAAATTTGCTTATGTTTGTTGTTTAAACTGCTTGAAGCAATAATGTTTATATCTTTGGAAGCTAATACCCCGTGCTATAATTCAATTTAATTTGCATTTGTCTTTGGGTGAATCAGTTTATTTTTATATGCTCAGAGTAAAATTGTAAAATTTTCCACAAATTTAACTTTATCTAGACCACGGCCGTAGAAGAACAGGTCTGGACACTCGCTTGGATATTTGACCCCCTTGTTGTTTGGCAGTAGTTCACCAAGTTACCAAGAATATTGTGTTTTATTGGCGCTGATGTTAGGGCGGTCGGACTAAACTCCGCCCACTTCTTTTCCGTTAAGTTAAATAACTTATCAAAACGTATTTTTTTATCTATTTATGAAATACTTTCTTCGCTCACAAATATAAGAAAATGCTCCAGCAATCTTTATTTACTTTATAAATTTAACAATGGAAAAAAGTGGACGGAGTTTGAGTCCGACCGCCCGGAAAACAGTGCCAAAAAGTAGGACATTCTCGGTAACTTGACGAACTACAGTCAATCAACAAAGGGGTCAAGCAAAATACATTGTTAGATAGGCGAGTGTCCAGACCTGTTCTTCTACGACCGTGATCTAGACGTATATTTTCTTGCTTCAGTGTAGGATATTTATTTACTCTAACCAAGCTATCGATAGGTGGGGAACATTTTGTAGAGAGCTGATAGTTATGTCAACGAGGAGGAAAGAGTAGTGTAAACTAAGGAAAGGAACGGTCTTCAGAATAATTTGAAATAAACGGAAGAAAAATTATAACCTTTGATGAGATTTGATATTGTTTGTGAATTTAATCAACTAAGTATGATGAATACTGTAATTCAATTCACAGCGATGGTCTTGAGAAGCCTCAAGACAGGAAATATCAAATTATTTATGATATAAGAATATTTGGTCGAGAGGTTGGATTCCGCGACGCCCGGGAGGAAGAGGTTTCGATACCCAGAGCGGAATCGTCGTCTCGAGGCGTCCGAGGAGACGTCTGGAGTGGAGGTCGTCGTCCAGCTTGGTTCTATAGCTTAGTGAGGGCTACTCTTAGTATGCTGTTCCTGGTCGCCTTCCAGATCCCGTTACCCACGTCGGGTAGCAAGATAACTACCGGTAAGGTCAACTGAATGGACTTTAAAGATGCGTACACCACGGCAACTCACGTTAAAATTTTGCTCACTGATATCGAGTATTTAATAATTAGTGCAACAAAACCCATAGTAGAACCCTGAAGATCTGAAGAGTCCATCATTGGTATTCGCAAGATGTCATAAGGAAACCTATGATAAATATCGTATGAGTTGCAGTGTCGTATCCCTCATCTATCAGTAGTTTGATACGGTGTATAGTCAGATCACTCACCCAATCATCATGCCACTAGATTACACAATATTTTTTTTAAATTCATTTGCACACCTTGACATCAAGTTAATTTAGAGTTAATTTGTGGAAGCTAAATTTCTATCAGCATATATATTGCATCACACACTTTACCAGCTAAATAAACAGTAACTTCTACAATTCAATTTTTTTCTTTAATCCACACTTACAGTTTACTTGGTTGATGGTGCCGGCTCTTTTACACAACACATTACATACAAAAGAACCCATTAAAAAATATGTGTTTGTTTATACAGTCGTCACAAGAGACTGTTTATATTTTACGTTAGGGTTGTTTAGAAGTCCTTTATTACAAGTATTACAAGTTTAGAATATCTTCATTTGAGAATGACTGAAAGAAGTCTACATACTGCTGGCTTGAGACCATGGTCGGTAGTTTTTATCACATTGGTTCTAAGATCTCAAATAACTTTTAACCATATTTTTTAAAAATAAATAATTAGCAACTGTGAGCAGTTATACAGCGCACAAATTTATACAGGCTTTCTGAAACAAAAAATTAAAACGTTTGCTCGCAAAGTATATTCCCATTAATTGATTCTGGCTTATTTTCATAAAGAAATTTGGGATAATACATACAACCACATATTTATATATGCCCAAATGTATATGTATTAATGTCAAAAATATAGCGATTCTTCGGTATCGATATTAAGTATATTAAATATTATGTAACTCATGGTAGAACTATGGCACTCTGGCACACTAGACCCTCCTAGTGTACTATTCACAACAATGTACATACCTCTTCAAGAGTTCAATTTGGGCGTCATGTTTATTGACATTTGTATCTTGTGGTGCTGTGTACTATCTCTTCCGAGTATACGGCGCATATTTCATTACGGGGCAACCACATTAGACCCTCCTAGTGTACTAGAGGGTATAATTTGGAGGTCATGTTTATTGACATTTGTATCTTGTGGTGCTGTGTACTATCTCTTCCGAGTATACGGCACATATTTCATTACGGGGCAACCACATTAGACCCTCCTAGTGTACTAGAGGGTACAATTTGGGCGTCATGTTTATTGACATTTGTATCTTGTGGTGCTGTGTACTATCTCTTCCGAGTATACGGCACATATTTCATTACGGGGCAACCACATTAGACCCTCCTAGTGTACTAGAGGGTACAATTTGGAGGTCATGTTTATTGACATTTGTACCTTGTGGTGCTGTGTACTGTCTCTTCCGTAGATATGGCATGTATTTAAATGCGAGGGCAACCACATAGGACATTCCTAACGTACTATTCACAACAATGTGCATACCTCTTCAGGGACGCATTTTGGGGGCCTTGTTTGTTGACATGTGTACCTTGTTGTGATGTGTTCTATCCCTTCCGAGGATATGGCACGTACTTCATTACGACGGCAACCACATTTAACACTCCTATAGTAATTTTCACGACGTGTACGTACATCGCAAGGGGTGCAACTTATGGGCTTTGTTTATTAAACATTTATATCTACTTTTGTTATGTTCGCCCTGTTCCTGCAATATGGCAGACTTTTTTTTTTCTAACACCCTGTATATCTAGCGATATGTAGCGGGATAGCCAACACTGAGACAGTAAATTTGATATAAGTCACTTGGGGTCGCGATATTCGGAAATGCCTTAACATTGGTGACGAAACGTTGAACATATGGTACCACAAATGCCACACATCGCTACATCAGTGACTGCCAGGCGAAGCCTTTGTTAAGTAGCAAACCAATTAATTGTGTCCACTTAGCTGTGTGGCACCTGGCCCGCGTGTGCTACTTATGCGCGCAGTTTACTGTGTTCCAATCTGGCGTCTTCTACAGAGTGTTTGTGTACGTTACCTGCGCATCAGCGAGGTGTTAGTTGACACTAATGTACACTCACATCCTGTGAGTGTGTGTGTGATGTTTGAAAATTATAGGTACAAATGAAAGGCGCGAGTATAGAACTGTCAAACAAGCAAATAATCTTCTTAAAGATATGTCCGTTAACCAATGGTTTCCCCGATGGACGTAAGCACAAGTGAAATCCTGCCGATGTTACAACACTGTTAACGCGTTATGTTCCAGGTAACAGCTCCCACAGTGAACAGCAAACGCAGTGAGCACGTGTAGTGTTTGATGCCATGTGGCTGTTTGGGAATATGTAGCACGCATCTTTGACAATAAGTGTATCAGTCGTGGCCTACTAATCATGACCTTCGAAGTCCCCCGAATAGAACCTCTAGGATGTTTTTTTGTGGGGATATTTGATACTTTTCTTGTATTTTATCCCTGTCGACAGTAGCCATGGTCTCTTGGAATGCACTGTGGGTAGTTGTCAATGCATTTGGAACACATCTGGGATTTTTAACGTGCACGGGCATCGACGAGGAGACGTGTTGTAGCATGCCGTCACGTTAACGGTGCCTTGTGGAACACTTGTTGTAATGAGTTTGGCCTCAAGTGTATATTTGCAGTACGAATCTTCAGAGACTCTTGTTACCAGATGTTACCTCAACCGTAATGCATCGAATCGAGGCAACCATTCATGTACACATTTATATTAATTAGGAATATTTGCTTGTTTCATTGCTCTGTATTCGCCCCTCCAGTTTGTACCTACAATTGCCAGACAAAACACACACGCATATACACACATACATATATATATATACACACATATGTGTGTGTTTGTGCGTCTGTGTGCATATGTGTGGGTTTACTGAAAACAATTATTTATTGTATATTAAACTGCTAAATTATGCTGGCTGATTGAATTTGCTATTTTTTAATTGAAATCTGAAACTCGCTGTCTTATATTATTGTGAATCTAGAAGTTGAAGAGAAGATGCTATATAATGAACAATGGTATCAAATATTGGGGACTAAAAAAATAAAACTACTAAGATCAGCCCATCAATTTGACTTACGTTGTTCTCACGTTTGTATAAAACAGTTTTAAAAGTATAACTTTTTTTTTAAATTTTGAATTCGCCGATTTATTCAATTCTCAGAGGAAATAAATTAAGTAAATGGCTCGGAAAAATTCTCATTGCCATTGTTTTGCAGACAAAGTATTCATTCATATACCGTGAAATACAATATGATGATGGAGTTTACATAAAAAAAGAATCCCATTTGTTTATTACATCTATAGAGTCATAAGTTATCGTTGCTTTTCTTTATGCAATCCTTTACTTGCCCAACCTTCCTTTCCTTTGCGCAACAAAATTTCTCTCGTCCGGGATTAGCAAAACAGCCAAGTATGAAAGTCATGAGTTTTGAGAGTGGCTGATATTTCGAGAAAGGATATAAACCATAAAGCAAACGAAATATATTTCCAAATGAATATAGGACGCTTCGCTCTCATCCGTCGTGCGCTGAATAACAACAGATTATGCATGTGAATATGCTACGAAGGGGGAGATGCCCCCGTAGGCAGAAAATATGGCCTTGGAGACAATTCTTGGGATAGGAAAAACGTAATGAGAAGCTGGGGAAGAGAAGAGGTTACGAATTTAGAATGATAAAGAATGCGAGGTATATCTGTGGGAGAGGACATGCAAAACAGATGAAGGGAAAGAAAGGAAATGAGATTTTTCTTGGTCTCACTTCTCATTCCATACGCAATTCGGCTGGGGATAACAGGGTTGTACAAAAATATTCAAAGTCAGTGTTCGTTGTCATATTGTATCTCCCACATTTTTATAACACTCATATCATATTAGCTCAAAATAGTTGTTGACAATGTAAAATGTTCGCAAGATTCCGCGTTAAACGATGTAGCGTTCGGTAAATATTTTAAACGTTACATGATGCTGGTTACAGGGGAGAAATGGCTGCTCAGTGGAAAGTTATAGTTCTTCTGTATGTATTGAAATTAACACTAAGAAATGTACTTTCTTTAATATACAGTACACGCCTGATACATATTTAAATAATCTGTCCACCCACCGGCTTAAGAAATTTTTGGCAATAAAGCAATAGCTAAAATTGACTCTTTTAAATAATTTAAAAATACTGCAGGCAGCGATAAGTACTTTGCAGTATGTACAAAATCGTACAGTAATGGTACCTTCAGAGCTCTTCCTATACGGCGCGCAGTCACAAAATTTAAATGGGAACTCAGTGAGAAACTATTTATTCAGGGATCAATTTACAACGAAGTCTGAACGCAAACACTTTTATGTTTAAACTTTTTAAAGTAAAACTGCTACATTCACAAACCATGCACATTTTCATTTTAACCTAATAAAGGTATTTATAATTTGAAAATTTAAACTTTACAAAGATTGAATATAAAAATTTTAATATCTGCAATTTCCTTTCTATGAAAATATTTATATATACATTTAAATTATATTATCTTATAAAACGCTATTTCAAATATTAACTGACTAAATGAAAAACAACTTCTTTAACATGCAGTACCCAATTAAACTTAGTTATAGGCCGTTCACGATAAAGTAAGCACTACATTAAGTTTTCTTTCAGCCGTTTTGCAGCCGTCTTCACTATTTTCGATATGAAAACTTCCATGTAACTAAAAACCAGCGTAGACGTTTCAACACTCTCGAAAGTTAACAGCTATTGGTCTAATGAAACATATTTTTAATTAATTTCAAGTTCTGCTGAGTGCTCAGTTAATAGTAAACAGCCTATACTGTACTCTAGGTAACCAGAGTAATTAAATTCTTACAGGCCTATGGTATATTCAATGTATTTAATTCGCTGCAGACACTGAAAATACATTTGCTGGGAGTACTATCGTGCTTTATACCATCTTGTATTATAATATTTGCTACAGTTTTTTGTACGTAAAAACGTCATGTAGTTGCCTACGTTAGTTCTTCACTGAAAATATATTACGATATTTTGTAAGTAATGCGTAAAAAATTAAAACAGAATTATTTAGTGAAAAAAACTAAGTCATACTATTAATTTTAATATTTCTTCCAGATTTAATGACTAATTTTTACAACCACATTTTACAGGAGGCGAAGGAGAGGATACAAACAAAAATTTAAATGTGGATGGTTTGTTACTGTACGTGATTTTAACTATCAAAGTATGTTTACGAATACAACACATGAAAATATTACATTCCATTCGTTACAAAATAAAAAGTTCGTTATATCATGTTCTGAATGTATATCACGGACACGCCTGGTTTTAACAATAGCTAAATTGTAATACACAGCATTTCTACGCTTCTAGCAGATAACAGCTGTTGTGCCCTTGTTTTCAATGCAAAATTACTATGCGGTGGACATTGTTGGTTTTGAATGAAAACACAAAAACTTTCGCTTCATTTATAAATAGAATACGTAACTTTTAAACTCGCTCTATTTTCGTCTTCGTTTGCAACTCACCAATATAATATATAAATTATAATTTACTTATTTTCCGTTTTTTATGGACATAGCTGGTTTTTAAATTTTTTTTCCTCATTTCAAGACCTTGTGATTAGGTTTAAAATAATAAAATAATACTTGCGTTAGCTCCACCTACAAGTATTACCGACACTGGGGTTTTTTTAGTGGGATCTAATGTTTAATAAATAACATATAAATAGATTTATTTTTATGATAAAAATTTTAAGCCAAATTAATTTTCCTAAAAATTAAATATTTAGGAATACTGTCACATTTTGAAATATTATTGTGGATTTTTATGTTTAGAACTTGATATGTAAACCGTATAGGATTACCATTTATACTACCAGCAACACGCGATTTGGGTTCGATTCCCGACCAAATTTTCGCACGTGGAAAACGTGGCAGAAGTTGCCGCGTTGGTCGGCGAGTTTCCTCGGGTACTCTTGTTTCCCCCAGCCCTTGCATTCCGTTGCTGCTCCATTATATGGGCACATTCGATGTTATCTATGAAGACTCTCGGGTTGCGATACCCGTCTTTGGTTTCACTCCTTAGTCGATTTTGTTATTATTTTCATTTTCCTAATAAAATACGAGCTCACAAATAGTCCGAAAATCTCTTTCCGTCAGAAAATTAACGTAAAAAACTTTTTTTTTACACACTTTAAATGCTTCAGCTGCAGGCTCCGGTTGCAAAGATAAAAAATTTAGTAAATGCACAATTTTTATATACATACATTATTTGTAATCAGAATAGGTTTCACTTCCTTGTAAAAACACTAAGACAGGGTGTTAGCTTATTAGTTACAACCCAATTATATTGTGTTTATGTGACTGCTGTACAGGAAATGGAGACACTATCAGCTTGTAGAAGCGTTCACGGCTGCAGGCTACGACATTGTCGGCCAAAGACAGACTTTTAATAGCATTCATCAGGTTGTAATTTGAACTACTACCGGAAATTAATGCGAATTTGGCAATAACCTATGTATGAGCCATTTCGTTCTGTCTGATAACGAAGTTAATCAAAATAGATAGACAAATGATTAAAACTTGTGAGAAACAGATTGGCTCGTAACGCAGAGGAATGTTTTACAGTCAATTTTATGTTTAAAGACTTTATATCCTTGTAGATAAAACAATAATTATTTGCAGTACACTAAAATTGTTGACACATTGTGTAGGACTGATGTACGCATGAAAATAGGTATGACATTTTGTAAATTTCAATTACCGTACAGCGATTACTTTGGAGCCGCCAAGGCCACAGCTTTCTACATTTATATGTAATATTGGTTATAGTCAGTTATAACTTTCTGTATTTATTAATATCGGGGCACTGCAGCAACCATAAATCCTTCACCGAAAGAACACTCGTTAGCAAACACTAAGTAGTACAACTAGCAACTAACTATTCACTCAAAGACGTACTAATCGTCATTGCGGAATGCTCTTTGTAAAAAAATGTCAAATCAATCGTAAACTTCATAAAATTTGTGGTTGCATGAACGATATGTCAAATTTAAACTTAGTGATAGTAAATAAATCTGTATAACTTTGGGTATGGATACAATAAAAGGGGGAAAAAAAAGAAAACATTGTCTCATATTTTTATGAAACAGTGTTAGTTTCGTAGAAGTTCCTTGGAAGTACATTATCCTCTTACAAAATAAAATATTAGTTCAGCCAATTTTCCCATAATGGCATTTAAAAGTCAAAATTCCCATGTTATTAGTACACCCCCTAAATTCAATCGACATAATGAAATGAAATAATTAAGTCTTTGTACATGTCACTGATTATGGTTTTAGGTATATAAAAACATTTCAAATTGAGATAATTTTTTTCCTAGGTTTAGAAGTTTTTTAAATACGAAAATAATTTGTATTGGGATGTAATAAAATTAATTCCCTAGCCCGTGACGTGTTCTTTCACTGTGTATTATTTTGTTTAATTATGTTGATTGGTTTTCGGGAGTGTATAAACTAATATCACGCCAATTTTGACTTTGAAATGTCATTATGGAAAAACTGTCTGAGATATTTTTTTGAAGAGGATAATGTACTCCCGTGTAACGTCTTTTTTTTTTTCATCTGGTAAGCCCTTAACATCAGCTGTTGCATTCAAGGTGAAACTTGATGTATCGTATCCTGTTTCCTGTTATATTTACATTCAGCTCTTTTCATATAGAGTAGCTATATGTTTTGTTCGCTCTGTGCTGAAATATTGTCGATCGAATACATATTACATATTGCTGACTCCTCATACTTATATATTTTGTGTATTCATTAGTCTGGGATATTGCGTTGAACTGAGAACACTTCAATATGTAGAATAAATCACGCACTCGACAGCGTATAAATATGTAACATAACAACCCAATTTTCATTAGAGAGCTCCCTTATGACAAGTTGTTAGTCTGATATTTCATTATGTACGCTATCTAAGACTGTGGTATTTAAAAAATGAAAAATACATTTTGATCACCTTTAGAAAATAAATAAGAGTATTCTTCGTGAGTCGAATTAAGTTGCATTTCTATGTAAGTAAATACTACCTTTACAATTATACTATAAAATATATAAGGAAACGCGTGTGAACGCAAAACTGTGAATGCCGGGCCTTATTTCATTTGAAGAGGAGTCCTGTCGTATACGTCAAAAATCGATGATGTAAAAGTAAATAAAGTAGAGAGGAGAGGGGCACTCATGAGAATCAAAAATGATCAATACACACCAGTAGGGGAAAACAATCCGATAACAACCGATATGTTTTGTCGTTTTGCCATTAGTACATTTTCTTACGAATCGCACTCCCGGTGGGGTCGGTCCCCGGATTTTCACATGTGGGAATCGTGCCGGACGATGCCGCTGGTCGGTAGGTTTTCTCGGGGATCTCACGTTTTCCCGCCCTTCATTCCGGCGCTGCTCCATGCTCACCTCACGTCACCCTCACCAATGTTGAAGACCTCGATTTTGAGCTCTGTCCAAAATCCCTCTCACACACTAAGGAATCGCAGGTTTAAATTATTTTTCATAATTGACTGGTGCATCAGACTGAATATGGTATTTATTTGATCTAAAATTTCCGTGATAGTTGACCATTTTTAAAAATTTGAATCAACTTATATGCCGTAATATTAAAGCACCACTGGTTAACTTAAAGGTTTAATATTGGGAAGAATAATTTCTTTTAGAGCTATCTATAGCAAAAGTTACTACAAGAAATATGACAAAAACTTATCAAATCCATACATAATTCGTTTGAATATAAATCGTCAAATATTTACATTTAAGTTTTGATAAAGCAAATCACAAAATAAAATTGATACTAGGCTTTATAGATTTTCAACACAACGGACACGACACACTCACGAAATCACTGATGTCCTACTTTTAAATAGGTAATATTAATAGCTGCATTATTTTAGGGTACCTAAACAGGAAAATAGGTCTAAAATACAGTAAATAACACTTCCTTCTTCAGCAGCCTTAAGAGGTCGTGGTACATAATTCAACGCTAAAAAAATTAATCTATAACTGTAGGTTTCATCAAGCCAATTTGCGAAAATTAAACAATATCAATCCTAGACAATAGTTCTAGCCAACGTTTTAAACAAAATTGATTCCGGTGTTACGAACTTCTGAGGTATATTCTCTGACGCCGGAACCTCGTACATTTAACTGCGGCGCAAGTGATCAAGCTTAACGAATTAGTAATTCTGGACAAATATTTACTCATGGAGTTGGCAAATATCATTAGCTAGGATTGCAATTATGTATTTTATCCATATTGGCTTCGATAAAAGCGTAGAAATCAATAGATGATTTCAGAATTTATTTATCTACTACGTACTTTTAAGGGTGTTAAAATGGGGAAAAATCATAATTTTATATTTGCATAAAACAGTTTTAGTTTTGCAGACGTTTAGCTCAGCCAATTTTGTCATAATGACATTTCAATGACAAAATTTGCATGTTTTAGTTCATACAACGATATAATTCACTGTGGCAGTACATGTCCCGGGATAAGGCCTTAAGTAAGTAAAAACCCATTCAAACAATGTTTTGTATTTTAAAAAATTTCTGAAATTTGAATTTTTTTAAATATTTAGGATTTTTTTAATACAAAAATATTTTGTATTGGATTTTTATGTACTAAAGCACTAGCCCGTGAAAAGTAGGCTACATTTACTGTGAATTTTTAAGTTTCAATATATTGAGTGGTTTTCAGAGGATGTTTACACTAAAACATGCAAATTTTGAATTTGAAATGCCATTATGAGAAAAGTTGCTGAGATAAATTTTTTTTATAAGAGGAAAATGTGCTCCCAAGTAATGTCTGCAAAACTAACATAGTTTCTTTAAAATAAAAAGTTACGATTTTTCCCCTCTTGAACGCCTTTAAGGGCATCATTCAATTGCGATAAAACCACAATTTTCTATTTATATTTAATATTGTTTGTTTTGTATACGATACTTGTGAGTACAGTTTCCTCTTACGTAACAATTTTAACTCGCGTAGTTTTCTCACAACGGTGAGTCTAAATCAAAATTGGTATGTTCTGCTGCCATGCAAATAGTGAAAACCTATTGACTTACGTGCGTGAAATAATTCAAAGTGAAATAACATGCCACAGGCTACGTAATAAGACATATTTTAACAATCCCGTGAACAATTTTTGTATTTAAAAAAATTGCTGAATTTTAAATTTTTTCTGTAGTTTTGCGATTTTTTTAAAATTCTAAAATATTACGTCATGGTCTTTTAAATACTTTATTGCATAGTTCATGGGATGTAATATTACCGCGAATTATTTTATTCTAGTAGGTCAGTTGGTTTTCACTATTTGCATGGCAGTGTAACAAGCAAATTTTGACTTTGACATCCCGTTGTGAGAAAACTGTGAGAGCTAAAATTGTTTCGTAAGAGGAAACTATACTCACAAAAGCCGTCTACAAAACTAACACTATTTCATAAAGACATAAAATTATGATTTTATCGCACCTATGCACCACACGCTAGATGCCGCGTCTAAGGTACGGAAACTGGCAAGTGATACGAGCTACACTGGCTCGTGTTTCAACAACAGTGTCGCCTTTATGCGCGTGGCGCTAAAACGGTGTGCAGTGTTTCGATCGTTGGCTTTTTGCTGTAGAACTTAAAGCGGTTATCTTGTAATTTAATTTATGGAAAGGGTAAAGTAACGTCCAGTGCGTTCTTCTCTACTTTTATTTTAACGATTCCGGTTGGAAATTTTTACATGACAGCAGCCTGAAAAAAAGATTTTTGACAGTATTGAGGTGCCCCGAAACCATGGTTCTAAACGTAATAAAAAAAAATTGAGAGCATAGTTTAAAATGTGTTCTGTTTTCGTAGATAAATATATCAAACGCTCTTTTAGTAGCATCTCTTAGATAACGTTCTCCTAAAAAAATCCAGGGTTCTGTACTGCGGAAGACAACTACGGCGAGTCATTTCACTCTTCAACATTTTGCGAAATTGCTTTTTTTTTTCTGTGTTCGACTCGTGAAAACAAAGGTATCATATGTATAATGTACAAGATGTGGTGAGGAATTAATATTAAACCACATTAAACTACATTTAAAACTAATCATGCTAGCAAATTATTCGCGGTGGTGATGATATGTTTTATTACACTTTTTTTGTGCTGGATATCCCTTGTAACGATTTATTTAACGATTATATTTCCGATACGTTTTAGAGTCAATGGTTAAAAAGCTACGAATTAATCTATCAGCTAGACGAAGCAGATATCTGCTTTCACGGTAATCAAACATGCGACTCCATTTGTGTATTGGGTTTCGTCATCGCCCGATAGGTAAAGCCGCATTCTAACGCCTCAGCGGAGAGTAGGCCTATATGAAACAATTCTCATCGCACCGAAACACTCTCCAAGCCCTTCCATCCATTTCCACAGCCACCCTCGCTTCCCGCAGCTCAACTCACTCCGCCGATCCCCGGCCCCGTAGCTTGTAAACAATCGAGGCAGGGCGGGTTTATTGTTCCGGCGCGAGTCGCCGACGCCGAATCATTTAAAGCTCCAATAATTACATTGTTCGTCGCCGCGCGGCGCCTCGGGCGGGCGCCAATTTCACGCGCGGCGGCGCGCGCGGCATTAATTGCCGACGGCGGCGGGCGAGGTGATCTCGTGCGTGCGCGCGTCCGGGCGAGCGAGCGACAGCCTGGCCCTGCATTGGGCGCCAAATCGTGGAAACTGCGGTTTGGTGCGTTCAGCCGTCGCCTGTTGCCGCTGTAGGGCTGAGCGGCGTATCAGCTTGTCGGAGTTGACGTCCACGTACAATATCGATAGGCCGAGCTCGATATACAGGACGTCCAGAAACAAAGGCCTGACGCCACGCGAATCCTGGGCTAGATTGGAGACGAAAATGTTAGTAGCATAATGTTATACGACCTTTTTATGTGCGTAATGTGGCAACATTGCACTGTGATAGCACCCTCTTGCACACCACTATCAGGTATTATTCCATGTCTGTTTAGTCAAGTAAACACAGAATCATGTTTGAACTGCTTAGGATTTTAACCTTGACCAATATTACACGGATCAGAACAGTAGTAGTAAGACAGTAAGATATCTGTGGAGCGCAAGAGGAGAGTATGTACAGTGCTATGTTGCCACATTGTGAAAACAAAATGTCTTCGTACAAAATTTTGCCACTAACATTTTCGTCTCCATTTTAGACCAGTATTCGCGTGGCGTTCGTTTGTGGACGCCCTATAGATATCGCGATGTCTAAATCAACGTCTCAAGGCTCGGTACTAATATATAATCGTCGTGATCCACATGAAAATATCGAATTTCATACATTTTATTGTCCAGTAATATAGTTTTTTTAAATATGTAAATAGCAAAATTATAGTGTTCAACATATGTTGCACTATTGAAAGGCGTACAAATGTACTTATTTTAGCTACCGTTGATATCTTAAGTCCTATTCGGTAAACCGACACACCATTATTTATAACGTAGGTAAGCGGGGAAAAAACAGAAGCTTTCATGTCTATGTCTTATTCGTTATGTTAATTTTAAGGCTTACCCGGTGTTCACCATATTTTAGGAGAATAAAAATTTTGTGAACGCTTAATATCAAACGCCATTTGTTTATGTATTAATAAAATGCAAAGTAACATACATAATGTTTCACATAAAACTTAAGTAAAAAATAAATGATACACTCGTCACTATTTTGGCGTCATTTAGTTCTAACTTTAGACGTTTATAATGACAGCATACGTAACGCGTGACAATATCTCAATACTAATAAAAGAGCTGTCTGTTAAGATCACAGTAAAAGAGACAAGGGTACATTGAAAGTGCCCTTAGCTGAAAGGGCTATTCTAGGTTGTATTCGAGCCTTTCGTAAAACTAACTGCCAGCTCGATGACTTTATGAAGGTACGTAGTTTTACCAGCTGAACAGGAACACAACATATGAACGTCACACAACTTTCTTTAACAATCTGGGACTTTCCAACATTCATCAGCCTGCCGTAGTAAATCTGCTTACGATGTTTTTCACTCGGAAATCCCAAGTAAATTGGTTTCTTGACGTTAAGGCCATGATCAATCATTTATACTGCTTTTGCGATTGTTATTTTTAATCCTAAACGAAAGCAGATATATAAAAAATTGTTGCATGGTTTTGTTAACTATTCGTTCCAAGACAAATTACTTAATGTCTCCATTTACTTATGCAACTAAGGAAATTCCTACTAACGGACTAATGTGACAAATCGATGTAATTTTTTATCTAGAAAAAATTAGACTTCATAGTAAAATCAAAATTAACAACAGAGTACAACAGTTATTCGATATCTGCTCTCGTTTAGGAATTAAAAAATAACTACCGTGAATGCAGTAGAAGTGACGGATTTTCAATAAAATGAATTATTACGATTCGTATTATAACAGTGCTGACCTAGTGGTTGTTTAAGTGACTATGTGTCCAGGTATTTGTACAATTGTCGTAAACAATTCGTAAAACAAAGCAGCAGCAAATTTTCTCAATGTAAATAAACCACAGGAAAGATACGAAGCATAATGGGCTCTGAACCTTTCTGTGCTCACTATCTCTACGAACAACCTTTTATGTGGAATGTAAATGTTTTCTTTTTCAATCTCTCCGAACAACTATTTTGTTAGAGTAATGCATTTCTTATGAACATTCGTGGTGCTGGATTGTAGTAACTAGAGATTACCAAAAATAAATGTGTCACACCGGTTCATTTGCTAAGAGAGTTGGGAAAAATAATCAATACAGAGAATAAAATTAACGTTTTTAGCACACATTTACGTATCACGCCCTCCTGACACTGCACATTAAGGGCTCTGCTTAATATAACTCTTTGAAGCATTAAATTTATTAAGATGTATTGTGGTTTTTCAAAAGTTCTAGCGTCTCATGTTTTATTTTTGCAAAATATAAGTTACAACTGTTTATATTTAGATAATGGAAGTTACCTTAACTGTATAATCTTTCCTTCTCATAGTACATTTCTGTATTGTATACTAACTCTATTAAAATATAACGCACTGAAAGTAATATTCTTTTAAAATTATTTCAAAGTACAGGAAAAATTCGCAGACTCACTGACTTGTGCGCTAGCCTTTAAGAATATATATATATATATATATATATATATATATATATATATATATATATATATATATATTTTAAACATCTAACATAAACAGAACACAACTGCAGTGGACTTAACCTTGAATTAAATTTATTAAACAAAAATATGAAGAAAAAAAACATTGACCAATATATTATGACTAGAATAATATTTTTATTTCATTTATTTGCTTCAATGAGCTCAGAGCTCGTTACAGAAAGAGTATAGTACAGTTTTTGCTTTAGTATGGGCCGGGTGGTCGGAAATGGAAAGAGGGGGGGGGGGTATTTCAAATGGAACATTATGTGACCTAATCATATTGCATTCAGACACGAAGGCAATACGTTTCACGAAACAATATTACAGGTTACAGAGTCCACAGTAACCTAGGCACACGGGCCTATTTGTATGTAGGCACACTAAACTTATACGTGTACCTACAAGTACAAACTTTATTCATTGACAACAAAGAAATAAACATTGTATTAACTGCCAGCTGTGTACGTAGGCTGAGTCTTTAAAATTCTTGTTTTTCCAATATTGTACTCGACTTAAAATTTACTGATACCGACGAAACGTTGGGTTTATTAGCTATATAATATTTTAATTAGTTAACTGAATCGCAGAACACGTACAGGTGCCGCACCTTGTTGGTGAGCCTGGTTGGATGCTACAACCTCGTCGTTGACTGCTAGCGGGATGTGAAACTAACAGCATCGTCAGTACCCCTCCTCCTCTTTCCTGAAACATTTCACCCCGGGGCCGTCCGGAAACGAACCGCTCTTGGAAACCAGCCGTGACGGGAAGTGACTCATGTTCTAGAAGGACGTCATACTTCGCAAATAGCACGGATGCGATCAACTGGCGTTTCTTCACATCCTAAGATGAAATTTATAAACACGAGTTACGCTATTTCCCGGACGTGATGTTCTTTATTGGGAGTGTATTAGAAAAAAAACGTTTTATTAATACACGTGCATTTCCTTGAAGTGAGTTTGTTTGGAACTGAGCCGTGGCTAAAAATCCGTTTTAATATGTTTCGTTGCTGAAGTACTGCGGGTACAGTTTCATATATATTTTTTTTCTGCCGTCACAGTACAGATGACCTTAACTCCACTTTTTTGCGAAAATGAGTTAAGGTTAAATTCTTTCTTATTGGGTAGTTCTACATCATATTCAACAGTAAAATTAGCCTTAAGTGCTCGGTAAATGCCAAAAACGGATTTATAATTTGCCGTAAGTCCACAAAGCTGTGTTCCATTACTGAAATAAAAAGTCTTACCTCCCTGTAAAAGTTGAAATTACCTCATCTTCAGTGGAGTTAAATTTCTTTGATTTAGTGAACGTAGTTAAGGTTTTTGTTTTATTATCTCGTTACTCACATGTACTTGAGGTAGTAATTATTAATAATTATTTATAAACTATTTCATACATTATATTCTTATTTAAGTCAATACACTTAACAATTATGACTAACCATTTATTGTATCTTATTTTTGGGAAGTTTTAATGAAAGGGGTTTTAGTTGTACAAACATGGTGGGGTTACGATAATTTATGATGTTTTTATTTTGTCCTACTAATAACACAGAAAGCCTTAACTCCATATTTTATCAATGTTTACAGTTATTTACTTGATATCTGAACAGTATTAAATATATACAGCGTCTCAGTATTCTAAGGCACCATTCAACATTATTGGAGTACAGTTTTCATGTTAGTAAGTTATAGTAAAATTCGTGGGTACATCAAATTTTTCAAAGCTGTTTCCTGACAAATTAGGTTCAGTGGTGTTAAGGTTATTTAAATTATGAGGGCAATATTATCATTAGGGACGCATGATTTTTGAGAAAAAAATACGCGTCACATTGTTTCAATGTCTTGCGTGCACATTTGCAGCTTTACTTTGTGCTGGTTATTGGCAACGCATCTTCGTGTAGAGACTGTGCCAATCAAAGCACGGTTACTGCAACACAACACGTCTGTGATTATTAGATGTAACCCCAAGACCCTGGCAGTTAACAATACCCAGTCGTAGACCATGTAGCAGAGCTGTAGGTGTGCACGTATAAGGCATTGAAACAAATAGCGCAAAAATATTTTCACAATAATCACGGGACACTAGTTACTATAATTTCGTGTTCTAGTATTTCATAAAATAAATTAAATCTTCAATTATAAGTAAACTGTGCTACGATTTTGTATAGGGCGTGTTAAAGTTACATTTAAAAAAATATGGTTGAGTATAAAAGATACACATCCTGGACATTTTTTTGAGAAGCGACTGTAATCTATACTGCAGTTTCCTTATGAAAGATGCTTGATACATCATTGATTCATTCTCTTGCCCAATTCACTGTAAGCAACGCCTCTGTAATTAAAACTACTTATGGCTGTTTTCCTAAGAGAGAGTTCTTAGAGAAATATCTTATTCGAATATCACGACGAGTTGTGGCAATTTGTAAACGCACGAAGTAAACCAAACGCTCCCGATTGTTTCGTTGAATTTATTACGGGAAGTGATACAAAAACGTTGAAATTTCTTCGTATCCGTTATTTGGCAATGTCGTGTAACCTTTCTCAGCAAATAAAATTTTATGAGTATATATTTATGCGGGTAACAACATACGTCATCTGGAAAGAATGTAAACTGAAAATAAGATGGTTCGGGGAACTCTATCCAAACTTTCAAAAGATGGAACGATGTTCGATCTTTGATATCTGGTATGTTGATGTCCCCTCGTGACTTTCCCAACTGTGACAGATTATGTTATCAATAAAAGTTCAATCTTATAAAGCTATTCTTATTACGAAACTAAAATGACACATGTCCAAAACAAGTGTGTGATGATTTATATTGCGATTAACCGAACATTTATTAGTTACTAAACTGCTTACAGTTTGCTCCTATACGTGACGAAGACTTGGCGTGAAATCATAGAATTTTTATTTTACTGAGAGTAAGACAACAATCGGTATGTTTTCATGCGAGTAGATAAATGCAGCGTAAAAAATTAAATTCTGTGACATGAAACGTAATCTTTTGTACAAGGTGTCTGACTTACTGTAGTAACCATCACGGGATGTATTGGGTTTTCAAGTAGATCTGGTATATATACACCCACTAATCATACAGAGTAAAATTGTTTATCGCGAAATTGCCTAGTTTCTAAAAACTAACCTTAATTTTAGCCGTTAATATTTTTAACACTGTTCATATTACGATAAGAGTGTTTAGAAAATATTATTTTGAAGTTTTGTGTCGACGAATGGTCTAATTTCGTGGGTTAGCATGTTACAAAATAAACTAAAACAAACAGCATAATCAAGGGGAACATTACAAATCAGAAACGTGATAGTCTACATTTACACCAAATTCGTATAAGTTCGTTATCTGTAGAAATGTTATAGTAAAAATACAATGAAAAGCAAAACCTGTAATAACGAAAATCTGAATACTTAATCATATGATTCAAATACGCTCTCAAGCAAAGCTGTCGTCTGTGTAGGTTTGTACGGCGTATTTTATTAATCAGCATGGCAATGGAGAAAGTATTTAATTTTTGAATTTAAATAGCCTAAAGAATAAAAGTCTCAGGTAATACTCGTAATCAAGTAACTGTGTAGAAGAATTTTCAAGAAGTGTAATTGGAGATAACTCTTCGTGGAACGCATGTTTACTAATTACATACGTATGCATATGGAATGGAAGTTAGTTCCCAGAATTATGGTTAAAAACCAGAACTTAAATTTCCTTACGCCAATATTTCACCTGCTTCACTTCCTCAAAGTTTGCGGCTATGTGTAAAGTGGGTCCCTACTCTGAAAGACGAAGGTTATCTTGTAATTCGTGTACATATCCGTTGATATTAGATTTAGCAACCGTAACCGTCGTTCCAGAATAATATGTGGCGTAAATCTAAACGTCTATTGTAATCACATTGACAATTGTCTGTTACTTTGCAGTGACCAATACCTACAGTTTCTTTCAAAATGGCACACAAATTTTTCAGCGGTGTGGTGGTAACCGATATTGCTCTGATGACCCCTTTCACACTGTTACGTTTTTATAATTTTAATTTCTTGTTTATTTAATTTTATTTATTGAATGTCTTGTGACGCCTTGTTGACGTCAATGCATTTTTATTTAAATAGTTTCCTATCGAACATGCTTGGAATGTTCTTAAATAAAAATATTCAACAACAGAGACGAGGATTTTCTGGCAATATTTATTCAAATATCATATGAGTCCTGTGTAGAGCTGAACAACCTTGAAAATTGTTACTTGCATTATTTCTCAAACATCATGCATACAAAAATAATTATAAAATTCGTTTGGTCTTAACCAAATATTTTTGAGTCGTTCAAAATAAGTAGATAACTTTTTAAAAGCTACATATTATTTATGACGTGCATCATTTGGTTAAATCCTGTGTTATATGTTTTCGAGTATTAAATTTTCTTTTGTTGATGCAATTAATTGATTGACTCTAAAATGTTATTCGAGACAATTAACTGAATTCAAGAAATTGAATTCAATAATTATTGGATCGTGTTAAGTTGCCTTTACCATTGTAGTTGGGACCGTGACTATACTAAAATAATAAATATTATTATTTAAATTACCTGTATCACCTTGCTGTACTTTATAAGTGTTAACAATAAGGTATGTTATAATTTAAATCGAACTTCAAAGTACGATTTCGGTTTCAACTAGAAGGGTGCGACTTAAATTGACTCTAGGCTGCCTAAATGCTTTGTTATCGTCTTAATACTTTCATAACGAATCACCTGCCAGTGTTTGCCGTAATATCGATTGCCCAGTTCAAAAGGAAAACCACTCAAAAATGGCATTTTTGAGTTTGGCTCACCAACACATTAGTAGAAGTTAACTATACCCAGTTGAAAAGGAAAACAACACGTTAATTCACTTGTTTTAATAACATGGCACTTTTTTCTTATTGTCAGTGAAGAGCTAAAAATTGTATTTCTTTCATTTTAATGTGTGACAATTTCAGCAAGGCAGAATGTAAACATTTTAAACACCTTAAATAGTTAGCTCTATACTTTAGCTTCAAATTAACTCTAACCATATATGTTAATTAACAATTTTTTGGCGAAACGAAAATCTCTTTATGTGCATTTTACTCACAACTGGGAATTTTGAACTAGGACATCGATATTTTCTTAGACAATCCGTTATGAAAACATTGTTGTCCAGTTCCGTGCGTTGTGAATTCTCAATAAGGAAATCAGTACCAAATAGTTGAGAGGAACACTGTTGTTGTGAGAGTTTCGCTTGATGTAGAACAATGCAGCTTACACCACTAGGCCGGTAAACGTAAAGAAACGCAAGCTAAGCTGCACACAGAAATGAAAACAAATCCAAGCGAGCACTGCGACCAGAATGGAGGCTATTTCACGAATGAATGTCTTTCTGCCATGCTTGATCGGAAACGGCATGTTTGACCGTAGTATTCATATACGGCCGCAACAACAAAAAAGTATAGGACTACCTATAGGTATACAATTTTGAGAATGGGGATTGTCGTGTTTGTCGTCCCTCGACCATGTGCTGCGCAGGAAAAAAAAAATGCGTGGAACAGCGAGTGGACAAAACAGACTCCTGCCACTCACGAATGTCGGCTATTGATCAGCGGTGAAATAGTGTTGAGAATCAGAGGGAAGAAAGAGAAAATAATATCGGTACGTACAGGGTCATCAGTCAGCGGACACGAATTGGTTTCCATTGCTTTTTTCCTTCTTTTTTTAAGTTACGGCTTCGTTCGTCCGCAGCCGCCAGGCGAACGTGGTGACAGAGAGAGAGAGAGAGAGAGAGAGAGAGAGAGAGAGAGAGAGAGAGAGAGGGAGATGCAACTTAGAGGGCAAATAACTGTAGACCAGTATTCCAGGGAAAGTATACAAGGGCACAACTTTGCATTCATGCTTCAGTAATTTCAAATTAACACCAACTTTAAAAACTGTAAAGGTTTCACAACAAATGCTAGAAACTCCAGTGACAGCAATTAAATTGTCAAGATGAAAGAAAGCTATCTGGATTATTTTCTATTGATAAGTGTAGCTAAAAACAACTCCTTTTGAAATTCGTCTTAAGGGCCCCCCTTACCTGCCCGTCAAATGCGTTGCAGCGAGTTTTGGCTATTCCCTTTTGACGAATTTATCTAACGCACGTTATATCTGTATGTATATGTGTGTATATATATATATATATATATATATATATATATATATATATATATATATATATATATATAAACACACCGCAGGGGCCGGAAAATTTCGCGAATTCAATTACCTGCATGTTAGAATCTACTATCCTATGCATACTCAAGCCCCGATCATTTGTCCACTAACTACTACTCAGTGGAACAACAGACAATGAACCAATATACGGGGCTTGAATGTGCATAGGACAACGGATTCTAGCGTGCGGGTCATTGAATCAGCGAAATTTCCCGGCCTCTATATGTACGAAAATAACACATAATACAAACTATGTTGCTACAGTTTTAAAAATTCGGTACGTTTATTAGGAACACTAGTTTCTAGCCCATCAAACAGCCTAAAATGTATTTTTTCAGGCTACATTATCTGGAAATTAACAATTAGATTTGAAAAACATAACAATAGAAACAAGCATTAGACTTTGAACTACGCTGCCCATAAATAAAATATTGAGGTCACCGTTTAAAGTCCTACAGGAAAAAGGAAAACAGTAAAACACTGCACGCCATCTGAAGGGCTAGTCCGGAGTGACGATGATAATATATTAAAACGTCGGATAGTGATACTCTTACCGCCCCTGCTTCACACACACTCACGCAGCCTATCTTAGAAGGCCCCTTAAGACTTCGTAGCATATATGCTTTTCAAAATACTCTGTTATTATATAAAATATTTGATACTGACAGACCAAAACATTTAATATAAATATAGCGGTTAGCCTCGGGGGATCGCCATCAGCAACAAGGATCTCCTTGCAAAATATGAACGATGATCATGGTTCACGGGATAGTTTTGCAAACCCATCGCCAACACAGAACCTGGAAGACTATCAGATGAATTACTGATGACATGAAACTAGTATCTACATATGGAGCAGCGGTGGAATGCAAGGCCAAGAGATACGGGAGTACCCCGAGAAAACTCTCCGAATAACAGCGATGTGTGTCACGTTCACCACTTACGAAAAATCCGAAACAAGCCCTGCGGAATTCCGAGCCCGGATCGCTATATAAATTTTGTATTTAAGTGTTTATTGAAGTTATCGTTTTATTTTTGTTAGTCGCACAAGTACGTTTTTAATAGCATTAGACGTGTAAGAGAAGGCGAAAGCCTTAACTGCACCACAAACAAAGTCATTGCGTAAATAAATAAAATAATAAAACATTTTGGTCGTTAGGGTGTACCAAGTGCCACTCCCCTTACAAACCATTTCAACGTTTTACATTTCTAAAATTTAAACTTGATCGATACACGTAAGTTATTTTGGCGTTTTACAAACTTTTATACTATCTTATTAACGTTATTATTTATCGTTTAGTATTTTGACATGTCTTGGAAATATTATTAGCATAATGTGACTGTCTTTGCGTTCTGATGTCTGTACTTACGTAGATGTTTACACGAATTGTTTGAACTAGATTAACACGTTGAGTGGTTATAGGGTTGTAAGACTGACTAATGGTTGTATATAACAATTTACTTGTTATAAGATTATAACTGCCTGATCGTCGTTGTTTCTGACTATGGAACGTAGTTGATATAATACCTACGACAATTTTTTAAAATAAATAGCTTAAACTTGCAAGTAAAATAATATTTAAGAAAGCCTACACATTAATTTAGTTTTGGTTCCGTCGAGACTAAGTGATGCTGGCCAATGATACGACGAATAAATCAGTAAACTATAAATTATCTCGCTAGTATCAATGTAACGAGACAGTTGAGAAAAATGATTTAATCTCGTTATATTACATATAATAAATGAGCAGGTAGACACTCAAATTTTCTCAAACGAATTGATTTAACTTTCCATATGTATATTATTATAAAGCTTCCAACACGGTGAAAATAAGTAATTTTTTTTCTGTCAGCCGGCCAGTTAAATACCGCTTTTTATGGTTGCAACACCAAATTTGCTCCTGCGTTGCGTCTAGTTTTGCTGTATTTGAATTTAATACGCTCACGCAAAAAGCGCGAGAGATCACGTATTTGTGAATGTGCGCCTTTTAAATACTTCGGCACAAAACATTTACTTTGTTCGCGCATGCGCAGCTAATAACGCGGGAGTCTATTCAGTTCCAACTATCACTAGATGTGTGAGGAATAGTTTTATGTGTGTGCTGCGCTACCCCGGTGCAAGCAGCAGGTAGTTATATTTAATTGGGGCTAGTTTCTTAATCGCAACTAACAGAAAGTTGTGGCCTCGGTTTTCGATGATCGAGATACGAACCGTTTACATCACATAGCAGAAGCAAAGTTTACGAACTAATTTCACACCGGGGTGAAATTGTTTCCGTTGTACTCTACAATCACGTTTTGTATATTATTGTTCATAAGCTTCCTGATCTGAATCGATCCCATCAGCTTCAGCAGTATAATTTTGCTACAGCTCAACAATCAGTATTTTATCTCGTCAAACAAGTCAGATATTCATTGTTAGCTCCTTCGCTTTACAAAGGCAACAGTAGAGAAACAGTCGTGCGAGAATAATGAATAAAATCAACGCTAATAATTTATTAGAAAAGCAGGTGTTCATTGAATAATATGGTCACATATATTTTAATTGCAGGCTGCTGTTAAAACCACTAACTAGACTGTAGGGGCGTAGTAAGTGTAGCTGTCGAACCCGTGATGTCGCAAGAAAGTCACTAAATGGACAATAGTGAAGTAAGAGAAAAATCGTAAGAGACCACCCTTTAAGTTATGCGCCCTGAGAAATTTACTGCCGGCATTTGCATTTTAGAGTTTAATTAACGAAGAACAAATCTGATCATGAGGTGGGCCCGTAGTGCTTTCCGGAAGAGAATGGGTGACATAAATTCTTCTTAAGAGTTCCAACGGTTGCTATTTACTAACGGCCTGAAGAACTGTTTGCTTCTTACGTATCATCAGATCCTTAATTAACGAAGCACGTTAATTAAAGTGCAGCGCCAGACTTCCTAGCGTCAACAGAGTAGAATAAGACCTAATTATTATTATTTCCACCAATATATCAAAAATATTTGGCTTAGTACAAATATTGCAACATGACTCCAGCGTTCTGTAAGAGTAAACCGTGAAAATCGTAAACAGGAAACGATAGTGATATTTCTTTAAAATAAAAAAAAATCTTCGTAGATAATTTAATAAGTTAATTTTATGCTGATAAAATAGTACGTAAATTGATACAGTTCTATTATACTATATTGTTTGGGCCATCAAACAAATTGCGACATGTAAGTAATCAGCAAATAAAAAATAATAATTACAACGGCTGCGGATCGTAAACAGTATACCGGCCTGGTATAACGCTTAATTACACTCTCTGGATTCAACAGAACGTTATGAACACTCGTACGCAATAAACCATTATTTCATTAAAATAATGTTGAAAGTAAAATCATAATTCAGAAATTTTGGATACTTGCATTTTTTTTCCTTCGTGAAGATGTCCGATTTTTGAGAAACAAAAGTTTTTCCAAATACAATCGACACTTGTTGATACTGTAAAAAAGGATGTAGCTAAGCCATCAAATCGAGATTGGTAGCAACATATGAACTCAATATTGAATCGATTTTTTCATATACCTCTAAAGTAGGTGCAATGCTTTATGAGCATTAGTATTTAGACATTTAATCATGCATTGTCACTTGTACAGGAAATACGCACAATATAAAAGTTCTTGGTGATAATGCAATATGCCTACATGTTAACTTGAAATTATTGCAGTGGTCATAAACATAAATTATCTTTATTACACGTAAGAAAATCTTATGAGGTTAGAAATGAATATAATTAATTCAAGACAAATCAATTTTAATACGTATTACACTTTTTTCAATATTTACAAATCAATATTTAGAGTTTTAAAAATTAACAAAAAGCGGAATATAATGCTTTTACCCTGGAAATGCATCGATTTATTGTACCTGGATGGAAGGTTTGTGAATGTAAAAGTATTGTAAATTGTTACCCACATTTTGAAGATGTAAGTATTAATTACTTATCAATACGGTAGTTAATATTAGGGTAATAATATGGTTTTAAGTGAAATGTAATTAACATAATTTCCATTTTCAGCAGTGAAACGGAACAACCGAAAATACTGTACTAGTCCCTGATTAAATAAATCTATGTTGTGTGTTAAATGAACCGACGAAGCGCAGCAGAGGTGCACATCAGGTACAGCGGATCTTCACTTGCACCCATAGTCTGAGTTGGAAGTGAATAGATCCCCATTTTTTTCCAGTCACGCGTGAACCAAGTAAATGTACCTGTACCGAAGTATTTTATAGCCAGATATTCACAACTGTTTTGTGCACATCACGTGATAATCGTACACTTATAAATTGGCGAAATTTAATTTCACTACACCTGTACCACAAGCAACACTGGTGCAAATTTTGCATTGCATCCATAAAAAAGTGGTATTTAATAGGCTCACTGGTCATGGGATATATTCCGTGGTGAGCCAATGATGCTCGCAATATGCATCTTACCATATTATAACTCTTATAACTGAATACAATGCTAAGTATTTTATAAACAAATTCATTCACACGTAGGGTTTGATAATTTTTTGTTTTAATTTTCGAGCAAACAACCGTCGAAAAGACTTTCACTTAAATAAATATGTAAACACATTTACCAATAGTTTTCTTTAATGAGCACTTTCCAACACACACACACACACCAACACACACACACACACACACACACACACACACACATATATATATATATATATATATATATATATATATATATATATATATATATATATATATATATAGCGTGGACCAGAATTAATGTGCTAAACTCCGGCACGGGTTTGTTTATGTAAAATAAAGAGAGGTTACACTGACCAACACTATTGTGTGGTGAATATTAAGGGAGCTACAGGTCTTTGAATTAATAATATTGAAAAATTTTTTTTAAAAATAATACTAGACAGTATAAGAGATGGAGCCACCAAAATTGGCATAGAACTCTAAGAATAGGAGACAATGAATCTGTGAAAATGTGGTTGACGCAACGTTCCCCTTCACTGCTTATGTAGGGGTAACTCAACGTATTTGTGTAAGTAACTTTTAAATACTAAGCGGTATTAAAATGTTAAATGCATATCATTGCTCATCGCGCAAAATTAAGGAGAAAGTACCTCTTGTGTTAATTCACTCCGGTAAATCGTTTTCGGAAAAATGCGAATCAAAATACGATTAAAGTGGCTACGAGTTTACGTGTGTTACGTCTTTACAGAGATTGAGCTCACAGTCGTGTAAGCATTCTCCGCGGTAAGTCACGACAATATCGACCAGCGGGAGACGTCGAACGAGCCTATAGTCACTTGGAGTTTAATCAGCTGTCAGAAAATAACGCGAATTTGGCATGTCTCTAATCATTAGAGAAGATGATTAATCGCGGGAAAACTTGAATGTTTCCTGGGTTTCAACGCACGTTCATCTTACCAGAAGATGACTGGCTTTCGCTTTTATGTGGAGCTGTTGCCCTATTTGACTGAGCCAATAAGAATCCCGCTGTTGTAATATGTGACGTCTATTATTGGTTGGCAGACAGCTACGTTGTGTTATCCGTACATCACCTAATCATATGTAGAGGTACGTGAATTTCGCGAATTCATCTCACAGCAACCTAGATTTGTCAGTCCTATGCACCCACTGGCCAAAGTCGATTATATATTGGCTTATAACCGTACAAGCAGGTAGCAAGCGATAGCACTTCGCATTATTTCCATTTTTACTACTGGCTTGCGGTAGTCAAACGCGTTTCGTAACAGCCGCCAGCAAGTCACAGACGTGACAATGAAGTATACATAATTGGCGTTCAACCTGACCTGGAATGTATCTACGAAATTTACGTACCTCTAATCATATGTGTTGTAATTAACTACAGCGTTTTCAAGGGTATGTTGGCACAAAACATTTTCGCGATATACCATCCTCTCTAACCGTCATCTCTACATCAAGTAGTATAGTAGACATGTACAACCGTGCCGGATACGAAAGTTGTCTATACATTCATCGTCAACTGGAAGTCTTCGGCACACACACACACACACACACACATATAGGACCAGCAGCGATCCAACCTTGTCAGCTCGTTCGACTGGCACCAACTTGTTCTCCACGGGGAGTGGCGTCACTTCCGGGCGCTGTAAATCGCACCGCGCCACTGCACCGACAACGCTGCATGGCCACCGGAAGTGAAAGCTGCAGGCAGTTGTGTTCTTCTAGTCAATACGTCTGCTTGTGGCGTCGTTTATGCCTCGGTACTGTGCGCCGTGGCGGATGATAATGGCCTCCTGTGCTGTGGTTCCAGCCACGGGCGGTCCCAGTCGCAACCTGGAAGAAGTAACATTTTCGTCACATGTAGACAGGGAGGTTGAGGAAGTGTGAATAACAAAAACAACAAACAGAGAAGGAAGTGAGATGGAACCAGACATGCACCGCCGTGTCGACGTATCTATGATCCATCATTTCTACTGCTTTCGCGATAGTTATTATTATTCCGAAACGTGAACATATATCGCAAAACTGTAAACAGTTTTGTTAGAAAATGGTTCTGCTATGTAGGCTAACTTCTTCTGCATTAAACGTAAATATATTTGGCTAGTCAGTTCATTGATAACAATTCCCTTCATTCCACAATCAGCGGAAACCATAGCGTATTTTGTATCGAAAAAAAAACACTGTTTTCGATAAAACTGCTAAAATTTTTTGATATCTGCTCTTGCTTAGGATTGTAAAAAAAATTATCGTAAAAGCAGCATAAATGATACGCCTTAAGGCGTTGTTTGCCCTTCAGCTCATATTTTTTTATATTTATATGGAATTCTTACCAATCAGCAAGTACAAAAAGGAGTGCAAATTTCACAGTGTAAAAGATTTTTGATTTTATATATTTTGTATAATTACCTGCCAAAGTTACATTTTTAACGATGTGTGCAGAAAGTTTAAGTAAAATTAAAACATTTTCGTTAGTTAAATGTTGTAGGTTAAGTTATGCATCGTTCGCTAGTTGAAGACCTGTCTAAGATTTTTCCCGAAGAGTCATTTTGCCCTTTTATTAGTGTCAAAATCCAATTCAAATGAGAAAAAAATATAAGAGTGCGTTTAATTTTCCTAAATTTTCGTTTATTGATATTTGAGAGATTCATTTAAGTTCATAAATTTAAACTTACTATAACACTGGCCATATCTGTGGTTATACAGAGGCGTGAAAAGTGTTCTAGTGTATCACGTTTATTCTTTTCTGCACTGTAGCACGCCTATTAGAACCATAGCTTATGGACCCCTCAAAATGACTAAAAAAAGCTATCTGACTGCTGTAGCTAGAAAAATACGGCCCGGATTCGTAAAACATAACGTTGAAAGCATATGTTGGAGTTTACTACAAACAAGGATAAAAACAATTGTAAGGACGTTGGAATAAATCGTGCCGGTAGATGCCGATGGTCGGCGGGTTTTCTCGGGGATCTCCCGTTTCCCCCGCCACTTCATTCCGGTACTGCTCCATACATCATGTCACCCCCTTATCAGCGCTGAATACCTCGATGTTGAGCGCTGACCAAAATTTCTCTCTCACTCACTCATAGAGTAAAGAGTAAAATGAAATCACTGCACATCAGTTTGGCACGCCGCTACCGTCGAGTGTGGCAAGCAAAACCTTATCGCTTTCTTGTCAACCGCGCACCAAACGCAGAACAGTTCATCCTGTATGTAGCCCTAATAAAACTACACGTATTTTACAACTTGCATGATAAAAAGGGGGAAGCAATTCCTTTTACAAGAATTTTCGAACTACCTATATCACCTCTCAGGAATGTTTCTGTACCTAGGTCATTAATTTTTCGAGCACCCATATTACAAACAGTATTTGTTTGCTTGATGTAGATACAACATGACATGTGTCATGTCTGTGAAGCACACGTCTGATTTACTACGTCTGGTATTTTGTGTACTATATTAGACAACATTAAACATACCGCATAGTCCAGAGTTTCTCATGTGGGGCTATGTTCCTTAAAAGTTTAAATAAATAAGCCATTTACGATATTCAATTAAACCGTTCGTCAAAGTGTTAGACAATTTTTACGTTCAGTGCACATAAAACTCTGTACGACACAATTTTTTAAAAACAAAACTTAAACATTTGCAGGTTAAATATTAAAACGCTATACCTTACTACTGTATTAAAATTTTACTGAAAGAAAGCTACACACCTGGTTTAGGAGAAAAAATAAATAACATATTACGTTATTCGCAAGTACAGGTTCTTAAAGTTTAAACTAGTACAAACAATTTGGAAAGTCTTCAAAAATATTTTTTGGTGAAGTATTCTCCTCAATAGGTTCGTGTTAGAGAAAAAACATCTGAATTGCTTTTTCTTTGTAATGAGGTTTTGTTTGTTGTTGCAAGTTAATTGACTGTTACTAGTATTACCGTGAAAAATCATGGTCTAGTATCATTGTCATTCCTGATAGATCCACAAATAGGCTGTACAGGCACGCACGCTAAATGTAAACGTATATAATTCAAACTCTTTCTTAGTTTTTATCAACTCTATCCAATTGTCCGTATAATATATACGTGCGTACATGATTCAAAATAAAACATATTTTACGGTAATCAAACATTTACGCTATATTCATGAGAATTATTTTACTAAGGGGTTCTCAATATTGTTTGTTTGTCAGATATTGTAGTGAAACTTTTCTTTTGCATACAGTGACTCACAAAAGTATGCCAGGTAAGAATTATGCTATAAAAAAAGTTTTGTGACAACATAGGGTTTACAGTTTGTACCTACTTGCCTCGAACTAGAGAGAAAACAGCTACTTCGAGGAAAGCCGTTGTAAACATATTTTTTTTCTTTAACAAAAATCCATAATTCTCCTTAACAGTACTTATTAAGCTGCCAGGTCTGAGTATTCATCATTCGGAATATCATATTAGCCAGAGGGTTGTGATGACAACAAAAATGCAGTGGTTTTAAAACGGAATATGAAGAGAAAAAAACGAAACAGAAGGTAAGGGATGGCCATTCAATCGCCACAAAATAAAAGCCTCCGCCCAGTTTCAGCCCCAAAGCTTCCTCCATTAATATAAGCCTCGTAGACCTTTTTATAGTTAACGTTTTATAAAGGTAAGAAACAAGAATAAAGAAATATGGCTGTTTTAAGTGTGTGTCATATTATAAAGACTATTTTAAAACAAATATATTTCTGCTAACTGAGCAGGTTATGGGCATTCATATAACTGCTCACTTCTGTGTTCGTATTGCTATATATTATGTAGGTGTATAAAATTATTTTCTCTGTTTAAGAGGACGAGGTACATAATTCAACGCTAAAATAATTCATCTATAACTGTAGGTTTCATGAAGCTAATTTGCGAAAATTAAACAATAGCAATTCTAGACAATAGTTTTAGCCTACGTTTTAAACAAAATTGTTTGCAGTGATACGAACTTCTGAGGCACAATCTCTGACGCCGGAACCTCGTGCATTTAATTGCGGCGCATGAGATCACGCGTAACGAATTAGAGAAAAGTTTTACCGTTTACATCAAAGTAAAAACTGCCATGGTTGAATGGGGTACGTTCGGTGGAAGTTGGACAAGAAAAGCATTAGTAATTTTCCTACATGTTCAAAGCTTGTAGACATGTTCAGAGAGCCATTTTACAAGCATGATATTGGTTGTATAAATACTTTGCACGAGCACTTTCGCCTGTTAACGTCACTGAAACCTATTGTTTTTTATATTTTAGAAACAAAACTTCTTCATATGAAGTTACATTTTTGAACTTACATGAAACGTCCCGCCGGAGAGTCACGTGAAACAAACTGTGTGGTATGTGAACTATTCGTAACATTTATTAAGGAAATAAAATTGACTTATAACAGACGTGTGGCAGATTCATGGTTACGTTTAAGGGGGAGTGTTAGACACTGTTATTGTATTTTCAGTTTTTGAGCCATAACAGTAATTCAAACCGTATTATAAATTTTTTCTTTTCAACAAATCATTGGATACATAATTGGTAAACGGCTTGAAATAAATAATAATGGATCTTTCATTAATTTGTCATGCAGAATCATTGCAAGAGAATTATAAGTTAACTTTAAAGCATTTTCTTGCAATGATTCTGCATGACAAATTAATAAAAGATTTAATTATTATTTATGTCAAGGAGTTGACCAAGAATATATCCTATGCTTTGTCGAAGAGAAAATTTTGGTAACACGATTTGAATAAATATCATGGCTCAAAAACTGAAAATAAAATTAAAGTGTTTAACCCCCCCCCCCCCTCCTTAAGGAGCTGCTATTACTTGAGAGCCACGGCGCGAGCTCAGTCATTTTTGATGACATCACTTTTTGACGAAACTGTTAACAACTTGTGGTTGGGAGATAATAATAATTGTGCCTGTAGTGCACACTATATCTGTCGTCTTCTTGGCGCCGCGAAGTCATGTCACGGCCGCGCATAGCGTGCAAAATTAAGCAACATGGCAGCGGCAAAAATGTGTATTTTTGGCAGTCTTTATACCTGGAGAGGTTTTTTTCGCGTAAAAGGCTCAGAAGCTAAATAGCGTTAAGGTTTAGCATTGATACGCTCGCCTAGATCTCTACTGCTCTCACACGCGAAGAGTTGAATTAGTTCGCGTTATCCCGTTAAAATTATGTGTCTTATAATCACGGCCATGTTAAACCACTGCAAGAAAATGTACAATTAATTTAGTTTTAGGGCTGTCGGGTATTTTAATATGATTCCGGGCAATATAATTTACAATATAGTTACATTATTTTTATTTAAAATACGCTTTACGTTTTATTCAACGGTATAATATTACAGAAGGTTACATGCAAAATTTCACAAGAACAGGAATTTCAAAATAAGCCAGCCACGCCTACGCAAAAAAAAATAATAATCTCAGCTTTCGTGAGTTCAGATATAATCATTGAAATCCGAATTTAAGATTACTGGAACCGGGAATCGAACCGGGGTTCTACTGATTGCGAATTAAATGTAATCCCGTTGCACAGTTTCGTTCGGTAAATGAACATAACTATACGTAAACTGATTTTATGTACGTTAGAAGGCTCGAGAAGTGTTTTTAATGCTTCCAATGTTTTCAAATTACGTAACAACTTCTTCTGATATGCATTTTTCTTTTGGCCTAGTGAGTATACGCTGTGTTAAGCAGTTTTGTAAAACATCATCCTTTGACCCACTACAAGGTAGTTCAAGAGCCGGGTAA
The DNA here is from genome assembly GCA_003012365.1 of Medauroidea extradentata. Lineage (NCBI taxonomy): Eukaryota > Metazoa > Arthropoda > Insecta > Phasmatodea > Phasmatidae > Medauroidea > Medauroidea extradentata. Next base: position 86,631 of record PNEQ01098528.1, read on the forward strand.
ATGGGCCTCTTGATACATGGCTCTTGAATGTTTTTTTAACCATTAATTAAGAAAGCCAAATATTTATGTGCAGATAAAGCTGATAATATTCTTTCACACATGTATGTTATTCAAGAAGAATTTTTTTAGTTGCGGAGTTTAAATGACACAACTGAGCTGAAACATACATTTTTAAATTTACACTAGATTAACTTGGTGTTTGGGACTGCAGTAATTGCGTTTCCATGTCAACAAAAATTTTGCAAGAATTATGCCAGTTGTGAAAAATATGGTATTCGTTGGTGAAATTCAGAATAAATAATAACCGGTTGTTCTTATAGCTTAAATTGCTAAATCCAGGACAAAGTACAGTCATTTTTAAGCAAGCAAAGTCAAAATGGGATGGCCGGTATTAATTTTCGAGGATATTAGCGTAAATTTTGTCAATGAAGCAGGAGGACGATCAAAACGTGAATTAAAACGATTGGTGGAGAAAGGAAACGGGGGCATATATTTATAGACGGATAAGAGCAAGTGTCAATAAAGTCCACCGCACAGAAAATAATTTGGTTTCATAGAGAAAAATTGTCTATAAATTAGTATTTTAGAGTTTATTTCATAAGTACATATATACATGCAAAGAAAACGCTGTATTTCTGACATACTTTCTGAATAAAAATTTTGCTTATGAAATTACCATTCAGTTTGTGATGTATGTGTGTGTCCGTTTATTTGTCTACCCCTTGCCTCATACCTTAAAAATATTTAGAACCCATAAATGGAAGTTAATAAAACTAGGTAAACATATCATACTTAGTATCCTGTGTTGAGTTTTGTATATTTCAAGCATCCTGTTGTCATATTTTATAATTGGTGACCATTTTTATATTTTGATAATAATATGACACAGCCAGTATGGAGAAATAATTTTCCGAATGTCATTAAACTAAGTGCACGTATTCTATATATTATCAAAATGGCGGCAATTTTTATATTTTTAGGAAAATGTGACATATCCGAAGAAATATTTTCACAAATCTGATCCAAGACTTGGTATAAGCATACTACTTAGTAAGCTGACTTGGCTTTTATGTATTTTTTGTATATTTGATGTTGGTGGTTTCTTCAAAACGGCGGTTATTTGAAAATATTTTTGAACACATACATTTTCTGATGACTCGTTATTTAGTATTTCGTCAATATTTGTACAAATAACATTAATAAGAATGACTTGGTATTTATGATATTTGTTCATATTGTGAAAGTATTTTTAAAAAGGAGATTATTTGTACATATTTTGATTACACGAGATATCTTAGGAACCATTTTTCAGAACCATTTCATACTCAGTACATTTTATAGTATTTGGCAAGGTATTTTGATTTTTATGTTTTTGTTAATGCCTAGGTTGTGTTTCCTAAATTATGGTCATTTGAACTTATTGTTGTCACACGAAATATCTGAGAGGGACTTTTTTTTAAATTTCATGAAGCTCGGTATTCAAATATAAATTTTAATCGACTTTAATTTTTTTTGTCGTGTTTACATTAGTTTTTACTACCGAAACGGTGAGAGTTTAAACATATTTTGATCACACAAGATATCTGCGTATCAGTTTTTTTTTTTTTTTTACATTTTAACAACTTTGTACACAAAGAGTTCTTAATAAAGTGACGTAACTTTTGTGTATCTTGTTAATGCCATATTAATAGTTATACAGTGGCAGAATTTGAAAATTTCTTTATCACATGAGGTATGTAAATGAACAGTTCATCAGAATTCCTTCTCAATCAACGCACGCAGTACCAAATACTGCGACTTCGGATTTATGTGTTTCGTTCATACCGTATTCGTCTTTCTAAACCGTTGCCATTCTACAAACTTTTTGATCACGGGATTTATCAGTGAACGAATAGTTCATGTTCTGTTCAGTAAAACATGCCCCCCAATTTCGAAAATTTCACCACATGAATACATAATTTAAAAAACATGTAGTCTATTTCGGGAACTTTAGAACCGATCTATAACGAATTTAATAGCTATACATTTGAATATCCAACTTTGATTAACTAGTCCTTATTGTTGTATGTCCACGATGCTAGAAGTTAACCTGAGAATAAATTTATAAATTATAATTAAGTTCTTTCATATGTATGTGAACGATTTTATATTTTATGAATAATTTTCACCTACATTCCGGGAAGTAGACTTATATGTTAAGTTGGTAACTTCTTGTTATTAGTGAAGTAAAGCCGGAAAATTCTACATGATTAGGATATCCCACAATTTACTTAAAAACAATATTTAAACTATAGTAACAATTAAATGGGAATATTTAATCATACGATGAATTTTTGTTCTCATATTCGTTGACAAATTAGCTAACTAATAAAAGATTTCTTGCATTATACTTCTCTAACAGATTAATCTACAGTAGTGAAGTTACGAACAACTAGCAATCAAGTAAATGGCAGCAGCTTAAGTTGATTTGTAAAATTTGATCCGATTTTCTGAAGCGAGTCAAAAATGTGGTAAATAAAACTAGTAATAAAATTCGATTATGTTAGTGGATTGCAATGTCGAAACCCAAATGATTTTACTCGTGAATATATCAGGAATACGTATTTGCTTTAAATTTTCAATTCGTGTTATAATTTAGTTTTAAAACTACATGAAAATAGTTTTCAGTAAAAATGGCATATTTATTAGAGTTTGATTGAATTATATAGCCTATTTTAAAATAGGGAGAAAACTTTTTAATTTTTTTCTACTTTATTAAAATAAATGCCATTTTTCAGTAGGAAATTTCCACGCAATATTATACAATTAAACTGAATTTTTGTGTACTTGCTTCCATGCATATGAAACTAAGCAAAATTTAATAAATAGCTTTAAAACAGGGAACTTCAAACATGTATCAGCCTTAAAAAAATGTTTTGATTGCACCCGACAAATATTACACACATTTTCGAATGATATCCGTAAACGCTAAGCTAGTCAATCTCAATTAACATGTGGACGTTTTTTCTGTTCTATTTACATTCGAGAAATTAGCTATTATGCAAGGTTTTCGTAATTATTTCGTATTACCTTTATTTACCATCCTAATTAACTTGCGTTTCGAAAAACAAACAGAAATTAATTTTCTAATTACAACTGCACATATAAACACTGTAAATCCAATTTTACTTTTTTCCATTGTTTGATAAAATACTGTGTAGTAAACGATTGGTATAAAAATTATTAAGGTGTGTAGTGAAAATGACACAAAAAGTTTGCATAACGTGTTCAAACCGTAAAATTTATTTTAAAAAAATTACGATTTTTTTTTAGTGATCAGCATTGTTGACACTAATTTACACCTGTTTTCTCTAAGAGAAATATAATTTTTTTTGCCATCATCGTCCCAGTTTTATCTATGAGAACTTTATAGATTTGCAGTAAAAAAAAATATCGAAATTTTGTTATGTATGTGTTTATATATGTGTATGTATATATACAAATGATTATACAGCTACGCAGGTTTAAAACTTCGTGTAGCAAGATTTTCGCCTTAGTAACATCGGCGAGGGGATTTGCCTTAAATTAGACAGTTATTTGTAGCAGAAATCAGCAAATTTTAGTACGGTTTATTCTGGACATCTGCGTAGAGTTGGATAGAAATTATTATATGTAGATAAATGAACATCTGAGGGATGAGGGACTGAAATTAAAATATAATATCAGATATAATTTTTAAATGATAATGACGGGGGTTTATGTCATCACAGAGATTAACCCGAAATTTGAATATAAATTGCGGAAACTGACGAAGACAGAAGTGCTGTATACTTTTTTTTACGCATAATGCGTGTGTGTATATATAGTATATGTATATAAAGGTTTGGTTGAGTCAACCGTACATATGTTCGTTTCATGAGATGTCTTTCCATCATAAAGATAGAAAAATTACCGCTGATTTCAAAGTATTACTAAAGAATGAACGAAATACACGAAAATCCAGTCAATTAACAAGAATGTACTTGCCGATATTAACGAACTTCGTAAAAACATTTCCCCAAACATCTCATATTACGTTAAAAAATGCCATGATCCCAATTATTAAAATATGAACGCGTGATAAACGAAATACAGTAAAGTCAAGTCAGATTTGTACGCTGTGGAGTATATGTGTACAAAGTGTGATGAAATCCCTAAATATAATTTCAACATATTGGCATATTATGCAAAAATATAAAAATAGCTACTTTTACATAAATCTATGCTAAAGATGTAAATATGGCCAACGTTTCAAAAATATTAATAAAGGATGAACGAAACATACAAAAGTATAATCAGCTTTGTATGTAATATATGTGTACGAAGTTTGGTGAGATAATAAAAAATATTTCCTAAGACGTGTAAGACTATGCTTAAGATACATAAATAGCCGCCATTTTGAAAATGTGAACACAGAAAAAACTATTACACAAGAATCAAGTCTGCTTTGTATGCAGGGTATGTATCCCAAGATTGATGAAATACTGAAAAATATTTCCTAAGATAAGTAATGCTAAGCTAAAAAAATAAAAACCGTCGACATTTTGAAAAAATAAACACAGGACGAACGAAATACAAATAGTAAAGTCAGGAATGTGTGTATTATCTGTGTAACAACGTTGGGGAAATTCTAAACTATGGTTCCTTAGATATATAATTTGATCTAAAAATGTTAAAATGGCCGCCATTTTTAAAATATGACAAGGGCGTAAACAAAATATATAAAAGTCAAGTCAGGTTGCTATGTACTATATGTGTACAAAGTTTGATGAAATTCAGTCCACTGGTTTAAAAGTTTTTGGGAAACACACACACGCGCGTACGCACACACACTTACACACACACGGACACGGACAAACAGCCAGGAAGGTGATCTCATAGCCAACTTTTCCTACGGAAAGTAGGCAAAAAATAACTTACATCGGGAGAGGGAGAGCGAGAGAGGGTGAAAAAAAGGGGGAGGGGAATACATGTGTTAGGCTATAAAATTGATAGCTTTTATACTATTTAAGACTATAGCAAACATCTTGGTACACTTATATGAAAATATCAGAACTTAAAATTATATATTTCATGCTTTAAACTCGAAGACAATTATCTACATATCAAGCCATATACGACTGGATTTGTATGGGCTAAGGAACTTTTCCCGCGTGTTTACAGCCGGAAACGTCTGGACGAGATATGCAAACGAGTCCGCCCATCAGCCTTACAGCGATGTACACAAACAACTGCTTAATTACTAATTATGTCTGCGGCAACCTTCAACGGCCTGACAGAAGGAGGTCGTATATAAGTGTTCCATATCCGTCCTACCTTGTTGGTTCTCTACCTGGAAGCTTCCAAGACATCAAGGGACGGACCGCACCTTGTTGTGGTCTATAAGTACACAAGTGTTTTCCCCCATGTTGCCCTCAAGCATTCCGGTAAAATTGAAGACTTAATTTGGAGCCAGCCACGAAGTTCGGAAACTATTGCCCGCAGTTTGCACAACAAATCAAACGTTGAAAGATTTATGACTCAAGATCTTTCCTTAATCATGATTTTTGTGCCCGTATTTTCGTTCCAAAACGATTGAAAATCGTTACCCAAAAATTTTGTGTTGGTATTTAATCTCTCAGACTTTTGAGTCCAACATTAGCAGTTAAGAATGCCAAGCCCCGACAAACAAAACGAAAATTTTACAGACGTCTGTACGTTAATGTGAAAATAGCGGTAAATCAAATGGGGTCGCATGCATTAGACTGCCGTTAACGAGATTGTTAATTATATCGTTCAGAAAATACGTCTCTTTTTTATATGGTTAGCAAGTGACGTTCGAAATATTTACAGTTTTAATGGAGGGTAACACGAGTTGCTCGCTACATAAATTGGCAATTGACGAGAGAGACACTCACGGTAACAGAAGAGCAATGTTTTTTTTTTTTTTTTTTTTTTTTAAGTGAGATCTCGTTAACTTTTACGCGATATTTGCTGTTTTTTCCCCTTAGGATTGCATATAAAAACTGCACTTTTAATGACAGAAAATGCACGCTTAAAGGCCCGATGAAAGATAATAAGTTACTACAGAAATTTTAACAATCTGGTTGATTTTATATACCAAGGAAAATAATTTTAAGAATTTTAATATTTTAATTATGTACACCTTTAATGAATAAATTTTCTCTGCCCTCATTGCATTCCAGCTGAGCAAAAAATGTCAGAATGTCACGATAAATCCTCTACATAATTGAAAAGACGGTATTTGTACACTGGCTAATGCTACAGTACGATCATAGAAGAGCGTGATGTAAGCCTTTATCTGAGAGTCTAAAAAATGTGTTTAAACGTCAGTGGTCCAATGTATGAGGTATATTAAACCAAAATTACGAATAACGTCAAACATATTTTCATCCCATTATCATTTAGGCCCAAAGGTAGTACACGTACAATCACCGGTCACCCCAATTGCACGAATATTTGAAGGGTAGCACAGGTATAGCACTAGGCAAAGGAGTTTGCCAAGAACTAAATTCGGCAAAAGCCCCCATTAAAATGATGTCTTTGCGATGCCAAAATTAATTAACTTGACAAGTAATTATTCGAGGACCGTCTTGTGATTATTAAATTTATCATAGCCTGTATGTAACATGTAGAAAAAAACATTTTAAAAGCTCGTTTACTGCAAAGGCATTGTTTTAAGGCCACGGAGGTAAAATTTACACGCCTCCCTAATAATAAATAGGCAGGTGCTGCCTTGATTTATTCAGTTACCTGCGAAGTAGAATATAAATGACAATATATCTGCATTTTGATGTTGATTTCAACGTTAACCAATAGTAATTTTTGAGCTCGAGGTAACAATGACTACGATGTTCTTTTTTCAAGCCTCGGATGTAACTATTTCAGAAGTAACTGAAGGTAAGCGTTTTATGAAAACATTCTCTCTATTTGTCATCGTGTTAAAGGGAATGACAGTATAACATACAAAACATTCAGGTAAAAATAGTTTGAAAAAATTGGAACTGTTCCAGAAATCATAACCAATTATTTTCGACAACGGCGCATGTGCACAGTAAAAACGTGTTTTTCACTAAAGAAAAATTCATTTTGAATTTTCAACTTGTGGCGAAGAAATCGAGCTCTAAAAAACATGAACTCTGGTTTTGTTGTACATTTTTCTTTACATTGTTGTCTTAAATATTTTTTTAGCTAATTTACCATATTAAATAAATATAACTTCTTTTTAGCAAATATAATGATTTTTTAAGAACGGCCTTATCGCGAATAATTTTCACCTAACGTCACCATGAAGTTTTTGCAGTAAAAACCAAATGCTTTACCTTATTGCAACAAAGCTACTTCGCATTGGTTCATATTTAAACAAAACTTTACTATTCCGGTACAAAAACTGTTGTGACAAGCTAAGTGTTTCAGGGTGACTTCGTCTCTAAGTGAAACAATTAAGCTCTTAACAAAAAAAATCTTATTAGTCTCTTCTATTTTATTAGTAAAATAAACTGCTACTGTGGCAGTTTTGACGGGTCACACTATCTTATACACAGCGAGGGCCATCCAAGGAACTAGGAAGGTGAACGTAGCTTAAGAAAGCCTACCAGGTTTAGTGAAGTAAACTATGCTAACCTTAAGTGAAACTAAGCTTCTACAAACTGTACGATAAATCTGAGAATGTAGCACGCATACAACAAAACGAATAACCCATTTGGTAATACAAATTCAAATTTTCTGAGAAAAAAAATTATATGCATTATTTTGCTGAATTCGTACAGATATCCCGTTAAAAATTAAAATTAACTGAAACGAGAATTATAGCTCTCTTGTCAACACAATATAGCTTCAAAAGCATCTAAAGTATAGAATTTTTATCCTTTTGTCCTAGACAGCAGCTTTTAAGTAAACATTGCAGTCCCTTTGATAAACTATGCATCGATTAAATAATACGGAAAAATTAATGATATTGGTTTTTTTAAATAAGTACTTTAGATTTTTTCAAACGTTTCATCCAGGTGTGTAGTTTTTTTATACTTAATCTTACAGACTCTTCATCTTCATTTACAACTTCTATTGTTATAGCTCTTATAAATATCATATTTTCATGCATTAAGCATGAACACTCGGAAGTTTTAGAAATATACTCTTACTACTACTTATGTTTATTTAAGTATGTTAATAAAAATATCCAAAAATTGTTCTTCTTAATGTATCTTACATAGAAGTGGGTAATTCTAAAAAGTTTTTAGTCATATTTAAAAACATGTTCTAATGAAATACATTTGCTATATGATACGGATTTTGACTCTCTTCTATAGGTAGAAATATTTCGGAAAATTTCACCGCATTACAATAAAAATAAAATGCCATTGACAGCAATTACTTTAGATTACTTCCGACGTTCCATCAAAGTGTGCAATTCATTAACTTCGTTTTATAGAATTTTCATCCCTCATTTACTATTTCGTTTTCAAGATAGGAATATTTTTGTTATAGCTCTTATAGACTAAAATTCATCTGATCGTATGTTAAGCATCTCCTAAATAAAAATTATATGTAAAAACAGTTGTTACTTCGTACGAAAAAATACGCTATATTTCAAAGTCGCAATCGAAGTAAGTAAACAATATTTGAGATGTTTTAACGCAAATATGTAATCATGTTTTAGGATTGTAGCTAATGGTTTGGATTTTACGGCGACGTAAATCATCCTATTCTTCTCCTGGAAACCAATTAGAAAAGTATGATATTTCATACGACATATAATACTTTAAATGTATGGACACTTAGGGACTAACGTGAATAAGCTTTGTTAACAAAAGTGGAAGCATGTCCCTCCAAGACATTTTTAATATTTATTGGTACGTAGAGCGTAAAGAATAGTTTCTCGTAACGGCAACCACTAGAAAACTTGCCCAAGACACCGCCAGCTATAATCTCTTATTTATGAACAATGCTGTGAGCACACGAGAGTAGTGAATCTTAATACGAAACCAGTTCAGGTTGCGATTAGCATATGCGGAGGCGTCGGAAAAGATGAAGTCGTTCACAATAATCTGTTTTGATATTAATCGTGTTTTTTTTTTGTTACAAAGATGACGTCTTGCAAGCAAGCTTGTCAGAAGAAAGATTTTTTTTTTAACGTTGTTATAAAGATAATTCTGTCCCACGATTCTGTAAACATGTGAAGAAAACAACACACTTAATAGTATTTTCATGGCTATGAGCCCGAAGTGGTATTTCCCTAGCATTGTAAAATGCCCTAAAAATATAAAACTGCGTAAAATCTTGTCAGTTTCACATCATATGGGTTTTTAGGTCAATTGTTCTCTTCCATGCTGTTAAATATTTATGTTTCAGTGTTTTCGTTTGTCAATGTTTTTATAGGCTTGTTTTATGGTCGAAGTTACGTCGAAATATCACCGGCACATATTGCAGAGCTCGGTTTGAAATGATCAAAACAGTATATTCACTTCCCGCACTCAATGCTTTCATAACAGTTCAAGGCCAAAATCTACTGCTCTTAAGTACGTTATTATAAATTTTTTTTGAATCTTCAAATTAAATTATGTGTAACGTCTATGACTTACGGTATGCTGCCGATTCTCTGATTATGCACACTGCTTCAACACAGCAGAGTGAATATGTTTTCTACAAGTCACACATGTTAAGAGAAATTGTAAAATTTATTTATGGAATTTAAAATCAAATCCATAAGCACGCAGAAAATAGCGTATCTTCAAAATGAAATTAACTAATACTCTAATACTAATGATAATAACCTTTATAAAATTGTTTTTGATAAATGAAATGTGGGCCGCTGAAGCCTGAGAGCACTATATACTAAATATACTGAGATTTAAGGAAAACGTGGGCGTATAGTCTCAGACCATAGTTTCAATATTTTAAATTTTATGTTCATAAGTTTGTAAAAATGGAAGAAATAATTTTGCCTACGCATGTCATCCTATGCTTCATCATGTAGGCTACGTAACTGTCAAATTATAGTCAAGATAAAATAAATTATGGCACACTTCCTCACTAATTCAGACAGCATCAATAGTCACCACTATGCTTTCAATTTAATTCTGGCGTAATCGAACGTGGGAAGTACTAAAGGTTGAAAATTGAGATTTTCAAAATGCCCACTAACGCGATAATTAAGTAATGGTGATAGCCTACTAAAAAAAACTCCCAAATTTTACAAAGACATCGTCCGAACCCACAAAACGGACGTTTTAGTCTGGATTAAGTATAAAAAATTATCATGCAATGTGGAAAGCTCTGATGATTGTTGATTGTAGCTTCTTTTACTTATATTAGTGTAAGATAAATATTGGCTCTCAGTCCAGTGTAAAGAAAACAATACGCCAATAACCATGATATCTAGATTATTTTTATTACAATTAATATGTTCTCACAAATTTTAACTGAAATTTAATATTTTTTTTTTGTATTTTACAAAACTTTCAGGAAATTTGCTGTTTTTTTTATTTCAAATTCAGAACTTTTTTTAAATACTAAAAATAATTCAGTGCAGTTATTATACACTTCATTGTATGGCCCACGACAGCGTACTTCAGTGTTATTTATTTTATTTCAGTAAGTCAGTTAATTTTCCTTTCTAGTATAAAACCGTTTTATGCAAATTTGTAACTTGACATACCGTTACACTAAAATTATGAAAGCTAATTTTTTTATTGCAGTGAAAAATGTGAAAAATAGTCATAATGTATTTCTACAAAACAAGCCATACATACCCCGTAAAATTTTAAAAATTCTCAAAACAATAAAAATATTAGGTGTTCAACCACTTTATATATATATATACATATATACATATATATATATATATATATATATATATATATATATATATACACATATCCTGTAAACCGATTTATTAATAAGTGTCATTCGCCGTTGACAAGACATCCACCTAGAAGTGTAAACACACTCCCTTACAGGCCATAAACGCAGTGATTTTTAATATCAATAGCCCCTCGGGTATTTTCAAGTAGAGTTACCCTGCGGTTAAACTCGGGGTTTGCAGTTGCTGATGCATATCAGCCAGTTCAGAGGACATGTAATTGGTCTGCCGCGCTCACGGCTTGCGGTATAATCCGCCTGTGAAGCGCGCGCCAGAGCAGGTTAATTAAGAAACGAAGGCGAGCGTCCGTGGTTGGCAGCGGTGTTGCTCGTGGTTGCTCGCAACTGGACCTCGGGGTAGGTTGCACAACATGTAGCTGTATATACAGGTCTTAATGTAGCCCGCTGCCATTACGGAAATGCCCAGTTCACGTACGTACATCTCCGTTATGCATGGTAGAGGTTTTATAATTAGATGGAAGGGAGGGGGTGCAGTTGGCGCAGTGGATAGAGCACTCGCCTCACACTAAGGCGATCCGGGTTCTGGGTAGGTCCCCGGATTTTCGCATGTGGGAATAATTCCGAAAAATGTCGCTGGTCGGCAGGTTAACTTGGGGATCTCCCGTTTCTCCCGTTCCTTCATTTCGGCGCTGCTCCAAACTCTTTATCATTTCACCCCTCACCAGCGCTAGAAACCTAGATGTTGCTGAGCAAAATCTCTTCACTTCACTCATAATTGAATGAAGCTATGCAATATTAAATGTTTTTAACGCTCTTTTTCTTCAAATATTTTAATTTAGAGCTTGTTTTTTTTTTCTAGGACATATTTTAGACCTACTGCTTCGACTTGGAATGATTGTCAGAAAATAAATACCTTTGTGGGTGTGGTTCCTTTTTTGCATAGCTACGTCCAAGTACAATTAAGGTTCGAAAAAATGAGTACTACATTGCACATTTCACTAAGAACATTAGCTGTAATGAAAAATAAAACAACATTAAAATATTTTTGTAATTAATTTTGATCAAAAGTTAATGGGTAAATTACGCGATTATAATACAAGATATGTAAAACTTTTGATTTGGGTAAAATAAAAAAAAACATTTGTTTGTAACTTAAAATAATGTATGAGAAACTCTATGCTTATATGATTCATTAAAATAATATGCGGACCTTAAATTACTTACTTTTGATAGCTTCAGTATTATTTTATATTGAATATATGTTATCCGCATTTGTGTGTACCCCAATTTTTGTAGGTTTTTTTGTATTTTACAGAAGAAGGGAATTAGCATTGCGACGTTTGTGTACAGAGTAATCAAATGATATGGTGATAGAAAATATGCCAGCAAAGCAGTCCCACGTTGTTGAGAACAGTATAGGACACGATTTCGTGTAAGGTTTTTCCCTCGATAGTTATTAACGTATGCCGCTGTCAATTTGCTTTTATTGTTTATTGAAAACGAGGTTTTTTTTACCGTTTCTTTGTTTACTGAGATCTTTCGTGTCATTCTCTTATGACGAAAAGAACATACCAGTAATTATTTGAGCTTAATAAATGTTCAACTAATAAATTCGTTATAGCTAGCGGTTTTTTTCGACAGGTTCAGAACCAAATTTAATTATTTTACGTCGTATTTTTACCAAATACTCCCATTAAGTCAGTACCTTACTTTTTTTATTTCTTGATGCAGGTTTTCGTTTGACAGAAAAGGAAGATTCATTGTTTTTTAACGTTCTCGTACTACTTGCAGTAAAATAATTATTCAATCTTCTCTCATAACAAGAAGATATTTATGCGGTGGCGTCAATTGACCCGTATATTTTTTTTAATGTTTTCTTGCTTGGTATATTAACTCGCAACAATTTGAATAATTCAATGTCAGTCGTATAATACATACCATATGCACTATGACCTCTAATACGACTAGAAGAGTGGAAAATAAGATTTTTGAGTTTGTATTAACGTAGATAAATACAATATTCTTTACGTGGGAAATATCTTGGATCGTATAAACTTTTTACTGTATGACAGAAGATGTTCGCTAGTTACATTTCAGTTTTATTTTACACTGCAGATTGTTCGTATGAACCTTAATGAAGAGTTTGTCAGTTTAGTACAGTGCATGTGTATAAATTTTCCCTTTAAATATAATTTTTTTTTTTTTTTTTTTTTTCCCGAAATTTTCTTTGGATAGTAAGCAGTTCACACTTTGCACAGTATATTTGAGTACTTTTACAGTTCGTTTGCATTGTCTGGTTTTAACAGCATCGTCGATTTGAACCCGCGAACCATCTCATGTACAGTATACCACCCGCCCACCTGCCGCCCGTGACTAGTGTTAAAGGAAATAATTTTACCAGAAGAATATTCAATGTTTCGTTACGAAAACAGCTAAAATAGCACTGCTTTGCACCTTGAAATGCAAATTTTCCTGGGGGAACAGCTCTGGACCGCTCTCTTTACAGGGGTGGTCAGTGTTTATTACATTACTCTCAGGTCAAACAGCCCTTTTACACAAATCCTGTCTACGCCACTGCATGCGTCTATACCCTTTTCAGGACTTCCATTACGTATAAAGCTTGTTTTCTCGGGGGTGAAAATGGCGAAGATGGGTGTTTATATCCTGCTTCATTTACATATGAAAGTCTTGGCTCAGAATATTAAGTGGGTACAGCACACAAAATTATCTCAAATATTACGTCATAAACTCACAGAATCACAGCAGAATGTTTCATAGAGGCGAGTAATCGGCGAGAAGACTGCACTTCAGTTCACTAACGTGCGTCTGGACACGCGGGTACGGCAAGGTAAGTGGACTTTACGTCTCGTCGACAGCGAGGTCATTAGAGACGTTGACACACAACTTGGTACAATGACAGGAGCTGGGAGAGGAGTCGGCCATGGCCTTTGTTAAGGAACCATCCCAGCGTTCGCCTGGAGCAATTTCGGGAAACCATAGAAAACAGAACTCTGGATGGCCGGAGCCAGGAATTAAACAAGGGTCCTTCCGAATGCGAGTGTGTTACCGTTTCTCCACTTCGCTCGGTTCAAGGGTAAGGCGTGATGTGGGTACAGTGTCGCCCGTTAGTTTCTGCGCTTCTTGGAATCGACCGCAAAAAAAAAACATCCACCCTGGCAGCCATCTTAAGACCACGGGTTCCTATTTATGCTGTTTTTGCGAGTTTTATTTTTTAAATTTTGAAAGGGAGAAAATATCCCGAAACCGTTTCGTAGAAATGTTGGAAATTGTTTGTACTATGTAGCCTAATTAAAAAACTCTAATTTGGACTAATTATCGACTTAATTACATTTTCTTAACGTCAATGATTAGCCAATAGTACAGAAACTTATGTTTGAAAAAATTAGGCTTTATAAACCATATAATTGCCACGTTTCTATTTAACGGTTTTGCTCCCTTTCAGGATTTAAAAATTAAACTTACTAAAATAACATAAATCGTGTTCTGTGGCCTTAAACCCGAAAACGGGTAGGCCAGGTAGGACTGAACTAATGAACTCTGAGGTCACAGGCACTGTGTCGTTTACAGGTCTCCCTGCAACTGGGAATTGTGGGTCCTGTCTCAGCTGCAGGAGCAACCGAAGCATGAATTGTTCTGTCGGTGGTGTTCCAGCCAGTTAAATATCCCTCAGAAGCAAATATTGAACCTATGCTGCTGGGGTACTGCACAGAAACAGTCCACACTTCTGGAAGCCAACCTTCAAAATTTAGAGTGTCACATTTCTCCAACGTTGCTTCAAGCAGCTTAGCGAATCCTCTTCTTCTTGTAAGCATTGTCACTATTGTATACTAGCTACCAGATTCGCCACACATAGGTACAGTTCTTCAAATCACTATTAAACTGTTTGAAAACTGCAAGATCCATTTGTTGCAGGAAGTGTGTTTCATTTGGAAGAAGTGCTTCCAACACAATGACATTTTGTTTGCAAAATTTGTCTGCATTGTGAGGTGTGATGTGTGGCAGCAGACGCTTATTTCTGAGTCGTCACAAGAGAATCATTTCCATTTGTCTGTGACGCGTTTATCAGGAGTGTACAGTTCTGGCCATCTGCAGCAACACGAGCCGCCACTGACAAGTAAGACACGCTGATCTTGGTGGCGAGAGGTAGCAGGCGGTGGCGGTGGCTATAAAGTGACTTCTTCACGCTTGTTGCACGCGTCTTAAAGAGGATGGGGGAGGGGTTATATCCACGCCGTGGAAACCAGGTGTGAATAATGCGTCCCGCGATGGACACTCCCAGATAACTGGCTGGACGACGCTGAGCCCCGGTAACAAGACTATTTCGACGAAGGAAGCGTAGAAAAAAGATTCCTCTTCTTTTCCCTCCGAGATGCCCTCGGGCAGTCGCTCCTCCCTGACGCCTCCACCATTTCCCTCGACGCAACCCTTCGTCCTCGAGCGTATCAAGGTCAGCGCGCGGCATGTTACGATCTCTCCTTTCATCCTCTCCTCCCCTGGAAAGCTACTTTTCTCGCCGGGGCAGAGAACAGGGAGGCTTACTCAGGAGAATAAATTTGATCAGCCCCCGGACTCGAACGTTATGGGGGAGGCGAGATGAACGCGCGGTGTTGTAGCACATCTCTGGTTACCGGACAGCACCCGAGCGACTCCTGCTCGGAAAGAAATATACCCCGTGATGATATCGAGTCCAAGTTTTTTAGAAAGCAAAGGCACGTTTTAACTGGTTGTTTTGCCGTCATATACTAGGAGCAGGAAAATTTCGTGAATTCAATGACCTGCATGTTAGAATCAAATATCCTATGAATACTCAAGCCCCGACCATTTGTCCACTAGCTGCTACTCAGTGGAACACCAGACAGTGAACGAATAAACGGGGCTTGAGTATGCACAGTACAATGGATTCTAACATGTGGGTATTCGAATTCGCGAAATTTTCCTGTCCCTATGTATAACACATGAGTAGGTGCCGGAAGTTTTCGCGAAAAGATTTTTGCATCAGTTTGTTTCAATGCCTTATGTGCACACTGTAGTTCTACTTCATCGTTATTGGCTGTGTGTATTTGTGCAAAGTCGTCATTCATTTGACTGTGCCAATCAAAACAAGGTTAACTGTGACACAACATGCTTGTGATTTGCTAATAGAACCCAAAGAGGATGTTAGTAAAACATCCAATCACTGACCACGAATCAGAGCTGCAGATGTACACGTAAGACACTGAAATAAAGTGGGGCAAAAATATTTTCTCTAAAAGTTCATTTCCCTACCCATGACTCGTCAGGTGTATTTACTCTGCTGTTTTTGCGTGTATTGACATTCTGGTTTATTCTTTGTCTAAATAGCATCTGCCCAAAGAAAACGTGTCGTTGGCTTCGTTGTGTGACGTCCCGATTTGTGGTGAAACAGCTTTTTGTTGATCTTTGCAAGTTAAAACTTGTAGACGATTTAATTTTATTTCGACAATCGATATTAGTACGTAGTGCCATGTAGGCCTACTTCTAAAATATGAAATAAATTTTGACCAAGAAAATTTAAGTATTTTTTACATTTTTTAAAGTAGCTGTTAAGGAGCGTAATTACGACTGGGGACTCATAGGTGGTACATCCGTAAACAACGTATGTTCAGTGTCTCAGGAATAGCTCAGTAACGTTTAGATGTAACTGTTTTGTCATGATACCAGTCGCGCATTAATAACTTTCCCCCATAGCACGACTCTCCTTATTAATACCAAGCGAAAAACAATCACATTTCGAACATAGACTTGCACGATTAAGTACCGAGATCATCTTGGAAACTAGTCAATACAGTCGAAATTGTTCAAGTCTTGGTAACCATTATAACCGCGCATCTAATTCAGGCTGGCCAATATAGTTTTATTTTAAAACATTAGTTCACTACGCCTATTCACAATATTTACACATGTTCGAACATTATTTGACAATACTTTTATCTTTTTTGCGGTAATATGAGGACTGATTTCATAGTCAGAGTGCTAGAGTCATCCCTCCATCCGCCCACGTTGAAACCCAACGTGGAAATGTAATGCAGCACACAACAGGTATACGCTTCTCTCTTCGTCTTGAAACTTCTTTGTATAAGGCTGTATTAAGAAAAATAAACATGATTTCTCCTCTTATCCGTGCCCTTTCTTTCTTGTGTTATGTGTCGTCACTATCGCGCCAGGATAGCGCTTCAGACCATGCATTGCTATGAGATTTCCCATCGTCTGGGTGTGCTCTATCTCTCCTGAAAGTCTGTAACCACTGTACTGATACATCCTGTATACTGTAAGTATTCTTGTTAGTCACGTGTCAGTGTCTCGGTGGCCTAGTGAAATGTGCACAGCTGAAAAATGGAACTAACTGCAAATAGCCTTAAGGGCGTTCACGTGGCAATAATTCAAAATTTTATATTTGCTTGACATTGTTCGTTTTATGGACGTTATTTGTGACTACATTTTCCACTTGTATACATTTTTTAGCTCTCACAGTTTTCCCATTGCGGCACGTCGAAGTCAGAATTTGCAAGTTACAGGAACATAGGTTTAACCAAAACCAAGTGATTTGCTGGAATGAAATAATTTACATTGAAATTAGATACAACGGGCACTATGCTAAAAAATGTAAAAACACACAACAAAGTGGTTTTGTCTTTTTTAAAAATTGAGGTAAATTTTCGTCATTTTCCGATTTTTTTTAAGTACAAAGGAATTCCATTGTGAGTTTTTAAATCTTTTAGCATATTGCACATTGTATATTTTTTCAGTGTAAATTATTTCGTTCGAGTAAGTCACTTGGTTTTTGCTATACCTATGTTCCTGTAACTTGCAAATTCTGACTTTGACATGCCGCTATGGGAAAACTGTGAGAGCTAAAAAATGTATACAAGTGGAAAATGTAGTCACAAATAACGTATATAAAACAAAACAAGACTATGCCAAGCAAATATAAAATTATAAATTTTTGCCACGTGAACGGCCTTAAGAAGGCGTGGTACATAATCCAACACTAAAAGCATTAATCTATAACTGTAGGTTCCTTGAAGCCAATTTGTGAAAATCAAACAATAGCAATCCTAGACAATAGTTTTAGCCAACATGTTAAACATAATTGGGGAGTGTTTGTGGGAAACGATGTAAATGCCAAATAGTGAGTTTTCCAGGAAATGAAAAAAAAAAGAAGTAAAAAGCCTGTCACAAAAAATTTTATAATTCGAATGCTGTGTTACATTTATTTACAGGATTGTATGTGTGAAAAGAACCGTTACAGAACAATTTTAGAAAAATGTCACTTCAAATGGCACTTGCATCATTCTCCATGTCGACAGTTATGGAGTTACACCAAGTGCATTCTACGGACGTTTGTTTGAGCTGAACAATGTATTTTTGACACTTATATATCACTTCCTACGGTTTGGCAACAGGACGTGTAATTCTTTCAATGGAAAACCTCAAAATGGGATTTTCTGGCACATATATCGTTTCCCACAAACACTCCTCATATTGTCTCCGGTGTTACGAACTTCTTAGGCACAATCTCTGACGCCAGAACCTCGTGCATTTAACTGCGGCGGAAGAGATCACGAGTAACAAATTAGTAATACTGGACAAACATTTACTCATAAAGTTGGCAAATACCATTATCTAGGATTGTCATTGAGTATTTTATCCATATTGGCTTTGAAAAAAGAGTACATATCAATTGATGTTTTCGGCGTTTATTTATCTACTACGCACTCTTAACGTGGCCGTATTGTTGAACATTTTGCGTGTTTGAGTCTTAGACGTGCCGAAGCAGTAAGGACGTGACAGCACGCGCACCGCGCCTCACCCTAGCCTCTAGGCACAAGTGGAGACGTGAAAACTTCGCATTATCATTTGCACACCAGCTAGAATTCCATCAACTGTAAGTTTGCGTCACTTTAGCAATTGGCCTTTGACTTATTTGACACTTCCTAGAAAACTCTGAGCCAATAATGGAAATGTAACTATATCACTTTAACCACAAGCAGCTAATGAACATCTGTTTCCTGCTTCAGTTCACAGATATTCTTGCAGGCTAGCCAACAGGTAAGCGAACCCGCGAATTTTTCCCGTCTCTAGGCATAAGGCTCTGAAATGGCTTGCAATCATCTCGCCAACAACTCACCTCTATGAGATATCCAGTGGTGACCCTTTATATCCATGACGTAATGTTAAAGATAAATGGGTACTGTACACTGCTATATCTTTTAAAATATTCTATGCCAAGATTAACATACCTAAAAAGGACCATTAAAAACTCTATATTCGTCATTTTCGACAGGTTGTAAATACATGGAGGAGTGAGTGAGTGAGAGGTTTTTGGTCAGCGCTTAACATCGAAGTCTTAAGCTTTGGTGATGGGTGATAAGAGGTGAGTATGGAGCAACGCCGCAATTAAAGGGTGAGGGAAACGGGAGATCCCTGAGAAAACCCGCCATACCAGCGGTGTAGTCCGGAACGATTCCCACATGCGAAAATCCGGGGACTGGCCGTGTCGGGAACCGAACCCGGACCGCCTTGGTGGGAGGCAAATGGTCTGACCATTCGGCGACTGCGGCACGTATACATGTAATGAGAATACGCGTGTGTGGCGTTATTTGAATGCGATGTCCAATCGTACTTGACTTACACTTGCTAAGCAAGATTCGAATACTCTTGTAGCGGGCGAAGCTCTGCACATCGCTCGGAGGTCAGGGCAGGCGGCTCCCTCAAGAATGTTTCCGTGAAGTGCCTGTAGAATTCCGACAATACGCTGATGTTTTCGCTGGACATAATAATCACAACTGTGGAAGTTAAATTCAGAACATGTAAATTTCTTTTTTTTCTTTTTTTCTTTTTTTTTAGTTAAAAATTTATTACATGCGCTATGTTCGCTCTAATGTTTGAAATATACTAAATTTACATTTTCCCTTAACGTTTGCCCGTTTGATTTCAGTTGTTGTCTCACTCGATTATACACATGTTGACCGAAGGCTTCACGACTATAGGAGGATTCGAAACACTTCCTTCAGTACATGGAAAAGAAGCATCACCTGATTAAGAATGCGAACCATTTTTGGTCAAGATTCCTTACCTAAGGAAATTACCGCTTAACTGATTTCGTTGCCACTGAGGAAGCAACTACAAAAATTAGTATTTCATAAGTTTATTAGACATAAAAATACCGGCATTTAAAATTTAGATAATAATAAATAAGTGTATTTGTTTAATTAGGGGAAAAATTCCGGAACAGTAAGAGTCCTTGTAAGTTAACAGCTGGAAGAGGTAACTTTTTTTCGGCCCCAGTTACACAACCACCAATAATAATAATAATAAAAAATATATACTGTACATTTTATAGACTACTCTGGTTTTCTCTAAAGAAACTTCAGCCTAAGCCAACATAAGATTCCGATAAAGAAACAGCGAAATATATTTGGAAACAGGCAAACAAGCTTTAGGGTTACGTTAGCAGGATTTATTCGATACAGACAGACGCATAGGAACTAAGACTTGGTTACTTGGTCGTATGTTTTCTCTGGGGTTACGCCACTGGTAGTTACAAGTTGTTTATGGTCATTGCTGCTGGAAGCTGTAAAATTTTAATTAGAAGACAAAGGTTTGTGCGATTAAAGACCACATTTTTTCTTCTTCTTTTCTTATATAACTTCTCTCTATCTCTTTTGCTCTCGGGTTCTCAAGGATAGGAGGTTCAGACTTCAGTTACTGATAGATAGGTAAGATTCGAGCAAGTCTAAGTATTACTTCATCTAGACTTTTTTCTGTTATTTTAGTATTGTTCTGGTACACTGACACAATGCACTTGCTTACTTTTATCCAATATTAGAAACGGTCAGATTTATTTTATACTATGTATGTTTAAGTTTTGTTGTGCTTTTTATTACAAAAAACATTTGTACATTAATGAATACCACCGTTAAAACCACCCTCTATTTAAACTATACAAATATTTTAAATTGGACAGGAGAAGGGAACTGAGAGAATTATATCTTTAACAATTATTCACGTTCTAAATTACGGAGTTTAATTCAGTTAAATGAAACAAGAGGGGTCGTATGTATATAGTTTCTTCATTGTAACTTGGTGTACATGAAACGGGAATGTTTTCAGCCCGTTCCGTTACAACAACGTTCAAAGGCTGTGGATATAATTTCCGTCAATAACCTTTTTTTGCTAGAAACATGATTTCATTTCCTCAAAAGTATTACAGACGTTACTGGAGAAAATAAGTTATTTCCCCCGAGGATATTCTGAAGTCGTTATTACTTAATACGCTAAGGGTACGGTAACTTTTGTAGGCATGTCGGACGAACTGTCGGTAAGCGGTGACGGCCGTCAAAGTACTCTGCCTATCAGTCCGTCCACTCATTTGCCGGCGTGCCCCGTAAAATGAATCGACAAGATATCATCTCCCGCGATGCTATCGACGTCCGTCCCAATTTGTAGGCCGCCGTCGCCGGAGCACGTGGCGCCCGGAACCAGGTCGGAATATTTTCCCATCGGTATTAAAATGTGTTGCGCGCAAGGAGCGATAATTCCCCAGTTAGGTCGTTCCGTTCCGAGAAGTCGCCACCCATCCCTTACCTGGGTGCGTCCCGCCAGAGACACATACAGAGTCCGCCGTCAGCATGGGTTGGACCTTGAAGCTTCGTGTTTCTCTTTCCGAGAACAACAAACTATGAAAGTGGCGGGTAGACGCGCGCTTGATGGTCCCGGGGACTCTAAGGATGTCTTCCACCTTTCCTTACCTGCCGGCAGCGCTCCTATAGGCGTGAGCGTTAATTAAGGGGGTGGGGGTGACGATCTCATCCCCCCTTCCCAAATTTAACAACCCCTTTGCTCAACCCTTTCACGGTCACTCTGTGAGGGTGAGCGTAGATCCAGACAACGACGCGGTGCGCGACAAAATTCCCCCCACCTTTTTTTTTTCATTCTACCATTCAAGCATTATAATTCGTGATAAAGACATTTCCTGTGGGACGACCCTGCCCACAAATTTCACACCCCAATTACTTCGCGGCGTCACTGTAAGATATACTACCCCCTCCCTCTTACCAACCTTCCTCTTGAGCTCTGGCTTCCAACAATACCACCATCCAACAATTTCCTCCGCCTCTTTCCTGCCACGCACCACCACAGGAACGCAATTACAGTTGCACCCCTGGAAGAAACAAAAAAAAAAAAAAAAAAACATTAACACAAACCCCTGACCGTCTTTCAGACCACCCTCCAATTTTTTATGCCCCTTCAGCCAACACCCACCACGCCCGTTTCTTTAATTTTCTTTAATTAACGCCTGGGTGGTGGAGGGTACGAGCGGGTAATTAATAGTTTTATTAGTTTTTAATCTAGCGCTGACTTTCGACTGTTGTCTGCTAGACTCCAATTTACCTTGTTGATGGTCCATAAAGGGAATTTCTGTTTGCATTTTTCACTGCTTCCGAACGCTTCACACATCGTGATTTTGAAGTAGATAGGCGATATATATTATGTAGTGAATATTTTCTTATCTTCACTATAAATTTAAACAAAATTCGTAAAATATACAAAAAACTTTCTTCGTTCCTCCGTTTGAAATAATAATAAATTACTGTGTTTGCATCTTCTATACACGAATCTTTCTAATTCAAGTATGTGTATAAAATACGATTTAATATATTTACTTTCTGGAGTAATATTTATTGTGCAAGTTAATTATACGTTTCGAAATTAAAATCTTATTTATTTTAGCTAACTTTATTACAATTACTTCGGATAACACAACAAAATTAAAATCAAATTCTCCGTTGGAATACATAAATTATAAATGAGTATCTACAGTAACATAGAAAGTAAGTTACTGCAGCAGCTACAATAACAACATACAAATTGTAACCATTATCTTCGTTAAGGTGTTGTTAACCGATTCAACTGTTCTATCGTAAGTTTTTTTTTTTTTTTTTTTTTTTGTAATTTGTGTCAAATTACGGATCAGTTTGTGGCAATGATCGTTTTAACTTTAATTCATATTTATTAATAAAAGTAACTAAAAAATTAATTCGGTTTTATAAAAGTATGTTGGAGTAGTTCATGTTGACGTTTGAATACCAGTTTCTTAAAAGTTATGCATAATGACTTAAACGGGATAGTTTGGATATACTTGACGTTTTAAATGTTTAGTTTTGCAATATATATATAGTATAACAGAATTGTGATCGTATACATACTGAACCCTCTTAGTTGTGACTCCAGACTACAAGCAGTGAAAACTATACAAGGAAACACAGACATAATTCACAAGAGGTTCCGAAAAAATTTTTTAGTAAAAATAATTTCTATTCGCAGACCGGCACAAAAAAAAATGTTAATATTTAGGCAGGGAAATATAACGAGAAAATAAACCACAGTGATGAACAGTAAAAAGCAGTCGGGCTTACGTTCACATGTCGATCCATTATAGGTAGCGCCCGGTAGTTTTCGCGAAAAGAATTTTGCCCCACTTTGTTTCAGTAGCTTACGTGCACACCTGCACCTCAACTTCATGATTATTTGCAGAGTGTTTTTGTCCAGAGTCATTATTCATTTGACTGTGCCAATCAGTACACGGATAACTGCTATACATCACGTCTGTGATTTGCGGGTTTAACCTCCAGGCGTTGTATGTTACGGCATCCATTCACTGACGACACAGCAGAGATGCAGGTGCGCACGTAAGGCACTGAAACAAAGTGCTGCAAAAATCTTTTCGCGAAAACTACCAGGCCCTAATTATAGGTAGAGACGTGAGCGTTCCGTGTTATTATGTGGAGACAGTCTAGAATTCACTAGCCTATGTTCTCCCGAACACATTCCGTGTCGCTATTGGCTCCGAGCATTCATATTTTTAGTATCCACATTACAGGATTGTGGGCATTTTACAGTTGACCTTATATCATTGTTTGAATAAAGTCGCACACGTGCGCCAAACTCTAAATCTGAATTAGTGAATATTCACTGATTCACGCATACGGATGGAACAGTTTCAACAAATTGAATCAGTGAGAAACTACTGTGAAATCGGTGACTATTTACTGATTCCGATAAAGAGCGCCAACATTCCACAATTTAATTAGTGAATGTCCACAGATTTTCCAGTAATTTTTCACTGATTCAATAAGTGAAAACTGTTCTTTTAAAACAACTGAAAAAAAAAAACATTGAATATTAACTGCTTCACATGTGAGATGTTGGTACTCTTAAAGGAAATCAGTTAATATTCACTAAATAAACAGTGACAATTTTCACTGATTCAAATGTCGAAACTGCTCCATCCATCGTGAATCAGTGAATATTCACTAATTCAGATTTAGAGTGCACGCCAACTGCTGGCCAACAACAAAATACAGATGAGGACACAGTAACCTTCAGCCCAGTCTGTTGTCAGATAACAACTCTAAATTCGCAGGTCTATTGGCCAAACGTCTCAAATTTTCGTCGCTATTGACTTTCAATAAGCACGGGTGTCATGCAACTCCTTCATTGCATTGAAAGACAGTGAGTTGAAAACGCAACTAGCAGCTACACCAGGAATTTTAATGTATAGATTTCGTTATAGAGTTGGGGCTTTTATTCCGTGTGCTGAAATATTTGAGATTTCAAGTTAGTTAGTTGTGCAACAAAAAAAAGTACGCTGCTTCACTCATAAGATGCTGCAGGCGCAAACATACAAAAAATTAAAACGTGTTATAAATGTTTTTTTTTTTAATTTATACTTATGTAGGAAGGTTTAATTACCACACGTAATTCTGCTCGAATTTACCTAATTTTTTCTCAGTGATTTAAGTGTGCATTGCATCTAACGTTTTAATCCAAATTTGTAATTTACCGAGTATTGAGCATTAAATTTATTATTTTCTTACTGTTAGTATTGTGAAATTAATCTATAACTGTTAAGTAGGTCTGCTTTCAGAGAAAGTCAATACAAGGTATTTACGTACAACCAATCAAATGTTACGTAATTTCAACCTAAAAACGTTAGATGGTAATATTATAGGATGGTTCGATTTTCAAGCAAAATGCAGAGGTGAAGTAAGACATTGGGGGAAATACACAGTTTAAACGCGTGCGTAAGAAGAGAATCCTCATGTAAATGGTCGAAAAATTATTCATTCAACCGGTGAGATTGTCAGAAGAGATACAAGATGTGATCTCTTCAAGCAGATAAACGTAGATTTAGAAATTTTATGATGCTTATCAGCAGAAAACGGCTATTCACGTATTTTTATTCATGTTTCTTATTTCTGAGAGTTAAAGCATTCCAATATAATCCAAGATATCATCAGTTTCTTAGCGAGGAATGCTTCCTGACTGTCATTATAATTTTCCTTCCTCGTTAGAGTAACAAGTAACTGCTTGTCAAGGACAGAAAACGTATACGACTTTAAATCAGGTAAAATAATATTTACCGATTCAAGAAAAATTGAAATGATTCTAAGAATTATGCAAGAAATCACTGACGTAGATGGAACTATCTATAATGACATGTAATGTGACATTCATGGTTCACGTAGATGAAAATTTTACGATTTAATAGCGGATTATAGTTTTAAAACCGCCTTGAAGTTTCATAAGCAACAGGAAAAAAAGTGTGTACTACTTTGCCTTTTTAGCAGCAACCACAGTAACAAGTTAACAGCCAAAACATACAAACATACACGAACGATACCTACCACCCGAGTATTTTGATGACTGTTTAGCCAAATTTCTAATATAAACAAACTTTGTCAAGTACGTTTTAATGGCAGTGCTTACAACGATGTAGATATAGTACGGAATATGTATATTAGTGTGCGTATATATATATATATATATATATATATATATATATATATATATATATATATATATATATATATATATATATATATATATAATTAAAATTTGTTTTTGTGTGTAGTATGTAAAGTATCATGTTGCATCCTGTCAACGTTTAGGCTGTTTGGGAATGTACCAAGGAAGGTGATGTATAATATAATACCTAAATGAGAATATTGTTAAAAATAAACTTCCGTTTGGAATATAGAATCCATTGCGCCTGACACGTGGAGGTTTGAGACAGCTGAATCTGAAGGCAGGCACACAAACACAAGCACGGGGAAAATTTTACAAGTGTCAGTGTTTACTTAATTATTAAAAGTAAGTATAACTTGAAAGGCCATTATTATAGGAACGTAACAAATGAATACTGTTGAATATCAAAGGAGACACACAAACAAATCATAATTGAAAATGTAACAAGTGTTACTTAGTATATTTTAAATAGTATTAAAAATATTATATAAGAATAACTTGTTCCAGTTGCATATCCTTACAGTTTGAACCGTTTTTGTCACCATAATTACTAATCTAGTAAAAGTTTCCTTTAGGGTGAATATAAAAAAAAATTAATTTTGGAGAAAATTATCAAAAATTATTTATTGGCTGCAATTTTGAAATAAGTGATCTACAGTATTTCTAAATTTTCAGTTTCTGTTTGATAATGTTCACTATAGTTCCAAAATTTTTTCTGAACAAATTGCCTGAAATTTGAAGAGCGAAAACAAATAGTAAATAAAGTAACTATGTTTAAAAGACGTACATTTAAGGTATTACATATAAGGACATAATATAATGCCAGCATGTAAGAATTTTTTTGCGTACGAATTGCGGATGGCGTGTGATATGTATTGCAATCACCTATATTATCGTCATTTTAAGTTAAGAATTTAACAATTAAAAATAAATTAATGGGTATTACATTTTGCTACATTTATTGCGAATGGTTAAAAGTTCAGAGTACAAATCAAAATAAATTAATACGCACAATTTTTAAAAATGTTTCTAAGACATTTATGTTGTGTGATTAGATTATCACCTTTTACGTGCAAAATTCGAAAGGAATCTGTAAGTAATTTCTGAGACATGAAAAATTTCGAATACGTGACTTCATTGCTATCTAAATAAAATACATACATAATCGAATGTTTATAAAAACTTTTGCTAATAAACACTTTCTAAATCCTAATTACGACATATAGTGTAATAATTCACATAATGCCACTTTATTAAAATGGCAAGCCTGCAAACTTAAAAATTAAAGTAAATGAATTACTAAAGTTTAAAAATATTACTTTTTGAACTGAATAATTCACTAGTTCTCAAACCAATTAAAAATGTTATTTACTAATGTGGGTGTTGTAACTTAAATGATCGTGGACCTAAGATGGCAAACTCAATTGACAGCAAAACAATAATGTTATACATTCGAAATAATTTTTTGATTTCTATAGATGTAATAGTTTCCAGACAAAGACTAAAATTCTTAGTTTATTTTAAGTTGACTTCCAATATTGCTGACGATTATTATTTGAAAATAAGAACTCGACGTCTTAGAAACGGTAACTGTTGAAACTTGTATGTGTATACAGTTTGAAATAATTCCGTTCAGGAATTAAAAGGTTTTATGGAACACACACATAAACAGTAATAAATAAATTGCACGAAAATATTTCTTTGAAAACTAGTTTCCAAATTATTTTTGTAAGTTTACAAAAATGTAGTAAGTTTTAAAGGAAATGCTTATAAAGAAAAGGGCTGTACATTTATAACAGTTTTTGTATAGATACAAAAATTAGCTACGCGTTTCCAAATAATATTTTACCCTTTACAACAATTATTTGATTTTTTTTTTTGTAAAATTACAACATATTTGGTAAAAAGTGACAGACCGTCGATGGTTATCTTGTATCACATTAAACGCTTTGCCCATTGAAATGTATCTCACTAATCCCAACAGGTAGCCTATTTGGAAAATTTAGACCACTTTAATGACTTGCAAAATTCTTGTTGCAGTACCTTAGCTGATAAATGTTTTGACATTTGTTTTCAAATTTCTCTCTTGTAGAAGAACGATATGTTTAACTGTTTAGTCACACAGCCACAGACCCACATGCAATCACAAACATACCCGCAAACACACACAAGAGAACACAAGATGTGATATTGCTAGTTGGCTAAATATAAGGTTCTGTAATCTTTTATAATTTGCATGTACAAAAACCACGAAAAAATGTATGTGATTTTGTAGATGTTGATTACTGACTGTAAGTTACCCGCACTGCTGAGTATCGAGTTACAAAAGTGGATTATAGCCATTCTACACCCAAGGTTACAGAACTATACATGAACTTATTAAAGAGACAACTTATGATGCGCCTCTAATGCATACCAATTTCGTTATTACGAACATATCACCTTGAATATGACAAACAGTTTCAGTTTAAATTGTCTCATACAATTCTTCAGCGAATTCTGGCGTGAATTCATGCCTTTAACTGGCGTAGTACGTCTGATTAAATAAGAGCAGAAGAATATGTGGCTCGAAAAGTGAAAAATTTGAATGTCTTCCAAATATGTGTTATATGTAACGGACTAAAGTCCGACCGCTTGACTCAGTGGCCTGAGCTCCTGGCCGGTGAGCTTAGGGTCCCGGGTTCGATTCCCCACCATCCCGGGTTCAGGATTGGGTGTTGTGTTTGACCATTTACTTCAGTCCTCTGGAAGGCAATGGTGAACTACCTAAGGCTCAACCTAATAGCCTCCCGCGTTCCTCTGATGCAATCAACTTCCAAATAACGAATGGAAATGGAATAGTAAAAACAGACTGATACATAATATACAGTAAGAATCTGGACCACATGCACGTATAGGAATGTTAAGAATGTGCATATGGCGAAGAACTTTCCAGTGTGTTTATGGCACGTTTCCTATTAAAGGATACGAAAAAGTAGCACTAATAGGAAAAATACCAACATTGTATTGTAAACATTTCCATGCTACATACACGTTAATTACTTCCATTCCAGGTATAGGAAACTTGCTAAATTTTTAAAACAGTGCATTTATAGTGGCCAGTGTGTAAGGTACCAAAATTTGTTCTTTGAAGATACACGGGATGAAATGTATTGTTGTAGCATAATTAACGCAAGGCAGTTTAAAAGGAATTTCAGTCGTGTATTACATGATACTACGATAACGAGGTATTAGAAGATTAAGTCTAATCGAATATAAACGAAAGCTTGTCACAGAATAAATAAGTGAAACAAGAATATTAAGCTTTTTTAACTTAACGGTAGAAGTGGCGACAAAGCTTACACTAAACGAGATATTGGAGTCGGAGAAGATTGGAGATACTATTGAAGGGAGGCACAACATTACACTAAATTGGTTTTCCCAAATTATCTTAAATTCAATTTACTTTATGAACACGGGCAAGAAATTTCAAACTAACATTTAGGGTGCCAATTATAAAAAAAACTGATATTATTTATGTAAATAAATTTTACATGTAAACATTTAGGAAAATATGTTTAAAAGGGAGTCCTAAACATCCAAGGACGTAAAAGACATAATGTTTAATTTAATGTATACATAATTGTATTTATATAGTGAACAAGAGATTCATTTACAACATTCTTTTATAGCAGAATTCGTCTATGATTAAAAGTAGCAAAACATTGATTTCATATATATTAATTACACAAACAGTAAGACTATGCACAAGCAGAAATGACAACAAAATCTTTTAAACATTGGAAAATAACTAGATAATCTTTTGGGAAAAATTTAAACGTATAATTATAAAATAATTTTACGTAGTTACAATAATATTACGTCATACCGCATTAACTCTGTCAGAAATTACAGCTAATACATTATTTTATTTGTTTGAATAAACCTACGGTGAATTTTATCATTTGCTTCATTGTGAAGTAATTCTTATACTGCTCCTCTATGAATAAATTAAAAATCGATTACTTACCATATAGTTTTCCAGGTTTTAGTTTTCCAGTGGAACACGAATAGCTTGTAGTTCCTTGAAAGTTTTCACTGCAGCGTGGCAAGTAAAATGAAAGAATTTTGTAGAAGATACTGAACTTAATCCAGTAGATATTTGACTGAGCTCAATTTCTCCGTGGATAATATAATGCGCGTCTACTTGAGACATAAAACTTCACCAACTAGTTTTGTTCTTGCAACATTGTGAACACAGACGTTCGTTAACTGCAAACAGAAGTTTTGAGAGAAGAAAAATAGAAAAGTTATCTGCGCAGAAAAACACCTTTTTATTTGCATTCAACTTCCAGTTGGTAGTGGAAAAGTTGTGACGTAAAATGTCGCAAAAAAACCTAAATCGTATTCCAAGTGAAACATACTACTTCCTTCTGACAAACTTAAAACTTAAGTTAGTAGAAAAATTAGATTTGATTAAAGCTTGGTTCTGTGTATGTGTATATTTTCATTCTGTTTATATTGTACTACAAGTAAAATACAGTGCAGGGTTATTATATGTAAAGAGTTTCTAAACCTATTCGAATATATGCAATATACACATGCGTAGAATAGTGTCCTTGTATTCCACTCGAACGTGTGTTTTTGGCTATTTACCCACGCATATAACAATTATAAACACTGCACTGTAATTTTCATAAATGATGTACCATATAATTTCTATCAGCATCTGTCACTTCATATCAAATATCTTATCAATGATTGCAGCTTTTTTCACTATAATGACTGAAAATATAAATTATTTGTAAAGACACATATATTTTGCTGAAATATATCAAACTGAAAGCACCTGACACCATTTTATTATTTATGATAAATAAATTAAACACTGGCATAGCATTCCAAATTTAGCACAATGTCAGACCACTATTACCTTTCCCAAAGACGACGTGAGTCTAGCTATGCGGTTGTATGGTTTGTGATACCAGCAAAATGCAGGTTTTCTGGGCTAAATATATCCCTAGTAAATTATTATGCTTAAAACACGTTTTAAATTAAGACAAGTAGACTTAGTAGGCATCGTAAATATCTGGACATCAGTCGAAACACAATCTTAATTATATTAAGTTTTTAATATATTTGAGTTACATGCTGCAATGTCGCATCAGACATTCTAAAGTCTGCAAGAGATTGTTGGTGGTACATAATGTTTTCAAAGCTCCACCAAAAGAAGTCCAATGGAACTATATACGTAGACGTTGGTGGCCAGGAGAATTGATGCTAAACAACTATAGGTTACACCTCGGTACAAGTGTGTTGGAACATATTTCATTGAAACGTGAAACCTGGAAGAATCTTTCTCTCGTGTACCGAGAAACGACTACTAAAAACATACGCAACCATTAAAACTACCATTGCAGACAACAGTAAAAATATTCCTGAATACATTTTCTGTCAAGTTTGTAGCTCTAAGTTGTTCACCTCGCATTTTCAACTGTGAAACTGTGTATTTATTATGATTTCCTTGTACCATTTTTCTACTCTCACTTCCATTACTATTACTGGAACTTACAACAACAATCTTCAGCAATGTACAATAAAAAGTATAATTCAATAACAAGTAATAATTGTACCTAACCTTTTTAAAAATATGTGAGTGAAAGATTTTAAACACCTGAACAATAAGTCTTAAATATATTTTCGTATGTTAGTATAAAGTACAAAATTTTCACGACTGGAAAATGTCGTTTACCAAGGAGGATGTGTTCCTGAGTCTGTATATTGTAAGTAAGAAGTTTTTTAATGTTTTAATAGTTGTAGCTATGACGGAAGTACATAATTTAGAAGATGTCATCTGAAGTTAAGAAGAGACCAAATCGTGCGACAAATTTTCATATCGGAAATCCCGGGGATCAGTTACTTGACAAACCAGGCGGTACATCGGGTTAACAACTAGTTATGATTCCATTTCCCCAAGCTGCGTTCTCTGCTTCATCCACGCGCGGCGTCACCTGCACGAATTTTCGAGAGTGGCAATTGTTGCGCCAAAACCACCCCCGAACACCCTACCTTCCTCATCGTCTCGACGAGAAACGTAATTTGCATATGGCGTGGAGTATCCAGTGGTGTGTGAGTATACACACAATACCTCCGTCGCACCCACCCTTCACGAGATTACTCGGCGGGGGTAATAACATCTGTTTACCTTGTCTCGACGGGTAATTTTGTTCACGGAGGGGGTTCGTTGGTGGCAGGGGGAGTCTTCGTGGTGAGTGGGAGGTGGTGGGGGAGGAGACCAGGAATTGGATGGGAGAAGAACTAAGCCGGCTAGGGCGCCCCGATGTAAATTCCGGGACTGGTTTGTCCCTGGGGCGGCCGGGAAGAGAGACCCAAATTGCCACCACGTAGACCCTGGCCAGGCCCCACCCCTATTCACCCTAGCCTGAACCCTAGCTTCTCCGCAGAGTGTTGTTCTGGGTCCTAACCCGCGGGCGGCCGCCAGGGTGATTAGCATACCGTACAGATACTGTTCCCGGACACACACGGGCGGAATCACACTCCCCGTCTTTTGCTCTTACCATTCCCTACACACGACCAAGGGAATGGCCACTGTTTTCGTCGAGAGAAGCGAGAGACGAGGAACAGGCCCAACCACCCCCAACGCCAGTACGACTCGACAGTAAAGAAGAAAAAAAATTAACGCGCACGATCTATGAAGCCGCGCCCTCGCAACTCCGTGGATGTTTTATTCATGCCTCCCGCGCGACTAATAGCATTAGCAGCGACAAGACGGTTGAAATCCGACGCCGCCGTCCTTCTCCCGAGGTACGTACATCGCCGGTTAATGAGCTTCATTACGGACTTGGGCCGGCGGCGAGGGACGGTACAGGGACGATGCTTTAGTCGAAAATATTTAATTATGTGGCTTATTCCGCGGCCGGCCCTCGGTAACGAAGTACTGATGCGCTGCGCCCGATGACTTACAATAGCACTACAGGGGAATGTACTTCAGCTCTTCGTTAAAGTTTGTTAAATTTGTTTGCAGTTTTCTACTTACTCTTACAATGCGACTTCTTCGTATTACTCAGCTCGCTTCCAACTTGGATTATTCTAATATGCATGTACAATTTTTCTTCTCAAATTTGATGAATTGCAAATGTGTCGAAAGCACACACACACCTACACACACATACTCTCATATACATTTTTATTAATTAATTTATTTATATATACATACACATATGCGTAGCTTATCTAACAATTTTGTGTTATGAAAAAAATAAAGATTTTTGAAAGCGCAGTCGAAACTTTTCTAACTGAATGTTATCAGCCTTATGTAAGTTCTGGAATAATATTCACGATATGTACATAAAGATTTCCAGGCCTCCAATAGAGCGGAATGGAACATTTGTCGTTTCTTTACATACCAATTCGCTTAAATATTCGTCCCGTTTTAATATCTTGTATAAACTTCAAATCACAGTAAATACAGTTGAGCATGTCAATCGGTTGCAAGCAAATTATTGCTAAAGCATATAGAAAGAATAGTTGCTATTTTTTGCGCATTTGCTTTTGTTGTAAACTTAAAGATGCTCAGCATTAATTTCTAGCGTATTTGCTACCTCTAGAATCACTGAGAACGAACCATGTAACAAATCAAAGTTTTGCTAGTATAACCATCGAAACTAAATGGTTCGTTCAACGTTAACGACTACGAAACATTATTGTTCTGACTTTGTATTTGTAAAGCTATAGTATTTATTTGTTTTCAATGTGTTCTTGCCTTATTCCTTGAAATTTTTTTTGACCTTATTTTGAATTTCTCAAATCTCTATACACTTTGTGCCTGCTGGGTAGTAACAACTGAATTCTTTATAAATATTATCTACAGGATATTCACAATGTCTTGTTATCCTCCAGTATGTAGTTTATGTAAATTGTTATGGTATTATGATGTTATGGTATCTTGTGTTGTAACATAACATTAAGTATCCAGTGGATCCGTTTGGGATCCTTCATTCTCATGGTAGAGAATAATTTTGCGCCAAGTTCTGTGAGACATCTTTCGAAGCATTTGCGGCCTGATATGAGCAAAAGCAGGTCTCACTGCTTCATTGAGTACATCTGTGGTTTCATAGCGCTGCTGCGCAACACACTCCTTTATGAAGCCCCAAAGGCTATTGTCACACGTCGAGAGATCTGGGCTTCGAGGTGGAGCAGGCAGCACTGCTGAACCTCGGCCAATCCAATGATTCCGAAAGACCTCGGCAAGGCATTCCCTAATAGAGATATCATAATGGGCTGGCGCTCCATCCTGTTGGAACCACACATCTTTCAGAATACCAAGTTCCTCCAGTTGTGGCACAAATCAGGTTCGCAGCATGTCCAGATAAGTTGTCTGGTTCACTGTTCCATCAAAGAAATAAGGTCCAAAACGTGTCAATTGTTCATTGCAGCCCATATCATGACATGTGGAGGATTATGTTCCAAATTCTCGACATAATGTGGATTGCCCTTGGACGAGAACAACATTCCGTGACCGACAGCTCCGATAGATGGCACACTCATCACTGAAAATGACCTTTCCACGTTTTGGTATTGTGTCTATAAGTCTGAAGAAGCAACGCACATGCATCCAGTCTGCGGGCTAAACCATTGTCTGATAACTCCTGAACGAACATGGGGCGACATGCGTGAAGATGCAGGTCGTTCTTCACGTGTTTATGCAGTGTCGATCGCGGTATTCCAAGCTCCGCTGATCGTGTGCGGAGCGACTTCTTTGGTAATCGCATTACTGATTCTCGACTTCCTGACTTGTTGTACTCTGGTTGAAGATCTTACAGTTCGTGGTATATCTTTGATGTTGCCCGTTTCAAAGAGTTTGTGTTCCCAACGCAGAAGGGTTTGTTTTGGTGGCGCCACTTTGTGGAATAGTTGGAAATCGGCACGCACATTCACGAAGTGTCTTCCCAGTATGAGAACGCTCGAGAATCCAAGCACTCACAACAATTTTCTGTTCCATGGTGTATTCGCTGGTATCACACATGGTTCACATTCCTTGTCTGCAACACAACCCAATAAGTGCCATACATCCGCTGGATATTTAAGGTTATGTTACAGCACAAGATACCATAACAATATTCATAAACTACATATAGGGGGGTAACAAGACATTGTGGACATCCTGTGCAATGATTTAATATATTAAATATAATAAGTGTAACTGCTTCGAATGTCATTTAACAACAATTTATAATTACTAAAACGAAATGATTAGTGCGGCGGAACTGTTATGAATGATACATCTTTTTAAGTCTTAAATGTGTGTAAGGTTGTTGCAGCTGAAGAATAAAACATTTTCGGTACGACTACAGTGATTATTTCCAGAACAGATGGATAAGTTAAGCTAGTGCTGCAGTACGCAACACAAAATTATGATTTTAAGTACAATAATTTGGGGTAACTTTGTAATGGTCAGGGCAACTTTGTACCGCCAGCCTAGTTTAATTTCAAATTATATAGCTAAGATTTTATTAGTACAGCTGTGTTCCTGATGAGAAATCTTGCGAATAATGAAGTCTACGTAAAGGATGAAGGGCCAAAATGCGATTATATAATATAAAATGTGTGGTACAATGTTACCACAAAATTGTACAAAGTTACCCCAAATGACTGTACCTTAATAGTTTTGCTTTAAAAAAAGTATCTCTATAAATATTTTATGTTATTTTGTTAAACACCAAACATGTTAAGCCGTCTTCTTCAGGTAAACTTTCTATTCTGACTGTCATTACTGGCATCAAGTTTTCTTATTAAAAACCTCTTTCCCGACAATTGTTGAAGACGGCACATTCTAAGTAAATACAGCTGATATGCTATGGCTAACTATATCCAGCATGTATTACAAGCCAAGTAATATGTATGTATATATATATATATATATATATATATATATATATATATATCAATCACTAAAACAACTGAAACAAAACATTTAAATATAATTTATGATTATTTTTATGTAAATAATAAATCAAGTAGTTGGTATTCTGCCACTAACTAATGAAATGAAAAACAAATTGTATTATTTTATAGGCACTTAACTATTACTATGCATTTTTCTTATTACAGAGTAAGTAAGAAGTACCGCAAAACCAAAAATTATTAACTTCAAAGCAGTACATTCTTAGCACCACGGAAATCTGACATTTTTTATATAATTTAAATGTGAGGTACTGCTAATTTTTGTAATCGTGGTCTAATTTTACGTTACCAAAAGCATTTTTAAACAAAAGGGAGGTTAAGGAAACATGTCCGATTTGTGTTAAGATTCATCTTGTCGCGTAAGTGCACGATTCTAATACGCTGTGAGGGTTAGGTAATTTAAAAAAAAACTGCATTCACATACTCTAAAAGCTTTTCAGTTGACGCGGACGTGGCCGTTGAGCGGCGAGATTTCGCAGAGCGTTTCCATTCCTCCGGCCTCGCATTCCGTCGCTGCTCCATCTTCAAGTCATATCTCCACTTTTCAGCGCTCATGATTTCTTCACTCACTCATTCAAATTCGTAAACCTTACTTCAACTGTGTAATCTCAATGGCTCGTAAATCGAAGCAAAGACCAAGCCCACAGTATACAGTATGAGTGTAACAGGATGTGCGCTGCTAAGCAGCCACTATACGACAGCAAGTTTTCTGTTGGACCGATAGACTGGCAGGGGTAGGTCCACTCTTCTGCCAGTAATTTACAAGATGCTGAGGTAATAATTCTTCAGTTATACACCTCGGCCGACAGAACATACTTTCGTTTGGTTTAACTGATGTTGGTGGTTCACTCTTAAAGACCACCTTGTCTAAATTAATAATTTAAAAATGTTCTATATCGTGACCTCTGGAGGTATGCTTTGATTGTTACATACGTTGATTTGTTTACATTAAAAAGGGGCAGGAAAGTAAAAAGTACCTGAAAAGAAAGCAACTAGGGTTACAAAAGTGCTCACGATATCATGAATCGCCTATAGATACGTTTACATTACAATCTCAAAACGTATAAGATAAGGTAAGTGGATTTTACGTCTCATCAACAGCGAAGTCATTAGAGACGATGACATATATCTTCGTACAATGACAGGAGCTGGAAGAGGAGTCGGCCATGGCTAAGGTTAATTCTACTACAGGTTAGGAAAAGCAATATTAAAAGTTTGTCACAGGGAAAGTTTCTGCTGCTTGAGCTGTGGTATCGGTAATGGATGCAAACTGACCAGTCACAAAGCTTCCCTCAATTTTAATTTAAATAAAATTGACAGTTTAAAACGCGAAATTGGTATAATTCCACATTAGGATTAAGTTAAATGACTTCTGCCATTTAAAATCCTATTTAAATTAAAATTTTTACTGCAGTTTCGTATTTTTCTGATCCCTTAGCGACAGCAGCGAAACTAGTGGCAGAAAATTTCTCTGCGCCAAACTCTCCAATGAGAAAACTAATTTTCTGTCTAACCTTTAGTAGAACTAACCTTTGCCATGGCTTTGTTAAGGAAGGTATTTCGGGAAACCATGGAAAACAGAAATCAGGATGGCCGGGGCCGGAGATAGAACCTGGGTTCTCCTGAATGCGAGTCCAATGTGTTACCGTTGCGCCAACTCGCTCCGTCTCAAAGCGTACAGTCAGAGCAAATATTTATGGTTGGTTAGATTTTCGCGAACATATTATGGCACCAACATGTTTCAATCCCTAACGTCAATTTTTGATGACCTGCTTCAAGGTTACTCTCAGCGTGTTTTTGCGCAAAGGCGTAGCTTTTTTAACTGTGCCAATCAGAAAAAATACTGACACACTACTCGTTTGTAATTTGCGCGGAGAACCCAAAAACGCGCGAGTGTCAAAACATCCCATCACTGGCCATGGAGTCGAGCTTCAATTTTGAACGCAAGGCACTGAAACAGTTAGTGCAAAAATGTTTCCGCGAAAATCTTGTGTCACCACAGTAATATTGCGTGCTTTGGAACACAACAAAGCGATGCCGTTAATTGTTCTAGAAAACATTAGACAAACTTAAGGCCTCGCTCTTTAGTTTTGCAGTGGTTTATGAAACATTTTTTAAAAATGCAAATGAATACATATACCGAAAATTCATTGTTACAGTTTTAAAAATTATATATCATAATTTGTATATGAATTTTTCTGTTAAAATACACCAAAGGAATCTTTAAATTTTAACCCCTGAAATATCACATTTTTGTTGTCAAAATAAGCCAAAATGAAGCAAAATAAATTTTTGCTAGCAAACGGAACAGTATTAAAAAAAAAACGCTCTGGCAAAATTGTGTATCGTTTAACTGTACACAGTCTCAAATTTTTCCAAGCATTTCGTAAAAAAAAAAATCGAGATATTTTCAGTTGATTGAAATAAATTAAATATCATGGCCTTACGAGGACGTGGTACGTAATTCAACGCCAAAGGCATTAATCTATAAATGTAGGTTCCTTGAAGCCAGTTTGCGAAAATTAACAAAAGCAATCCTAGAGAATAGTTTTAGCCAACGTACTGAACAAAATTGTTTGCAGTGTTACGAACTTCTGAGGCACAATCTCTGACGACGGAACCTCGTGCATTTAACTGCGGCGGTAGAGATCACGCGTAACGAATTAGTAATTCTGGATTAATATTTACTCAATAAAGTTGGCATATACCATTATCTAGGATAGCCATTGAGTATTTTATCCATATTGGCTTCGAAAAAAGCGTAGAAAACAATTGACGTTTTCAGCGTTTATTTATCTACCACGCAACATAAGTTAGAACTCATTCAAGTATTGTATATTCGGAACAGATTACACTTTAAATTTACCCGGGAACCCTATACAGCAGGTCTGCCGCGTCTGAGGTACGGAAACAGGAGGCGATAAGGTCTAGACTGCCTCGTGCTTCAACAGCCGTGTCGCCTTTATGCGCGGGGCGTCCATTGTTTCTGCCGTTGGCTTTTTTCTATAGGCCTTTAAGCGGTGGGCCTATATTTTTGTGTAGGGAAGTGTAAAGTGACGTCCAGCGTATGCTTCTATATTTCAGTTTTACATTTCCGGTTGGTAGTTTCTACATGACAACAGTCTGAAAAAGCCGTTTTTAGCCAATTTGAGGTGGCCCGAAACTGTGTTTCTAAGCATAATATCTAGTAAACAAATATAGAGAAGCATAGTTAAAAATGCGTTTTATTTTCGTAGATGAAGATATCGGACGCATGTTTAATGGTATTTCTTAGAAAATATTTCTCCCAACATGTTGCAATAATGTTCGTGCGCCAGCTGTATATGGCTATTAAGTGATTGTGACAGTGGTCTGGGTATGCATCGCCACTCTGAGAAGATGACGCAAACACTACCCCCTCCAGTATGTTGTGAGTGGTAGTGAGACCTCTAGGGGAAGGGGTCAGCGACGAAGGGGAGAGAAGTGTCACTGGTGTATTATTCACGGGAGGGGCGAGCGACGACCTGACGGCATGTGGCGGCTCGTCGTGCGGGGAAGCTCCCCAGCTGACAGCCGTACATCGCCCCGGGGCACAGCGGTCTCTTACCAGATGTGTGAAGTGGCGCCACAACGCCTCCTTCACTCTCCCTCGACCCTCCCTCAACGCCAACCACACTGCGAGTGTCGACCACTTACCCTCGTCCACAGGCTCGTAAAGCGTCTGCAGAGTCCAAACTCCTGCACTATCAACTCTATTCTATCCTATGTAAGGCAGAATTATGGCCATATCATTAGGTATATTGCACCTATTTATAACGCTAGAATCAAAACATTTAACCAACAATATAATGTTTACGTCCATTGGCCTAGCTTGACTCAACCTGACGGATGATGAGAAAATGTACGGGCAGGTGAGAGTTGAGGCAGGGCACATTAAGGTGTTTACAATAGCTCTGTGCGATAACGGGAATTTTAGTGAACCAATGTAAACTGGTGCTATGCTTTTTCTCAAGCAATGAATACGTCCGTGGCTCGCCTTTTGTGTAAACAGTGGTGAAGAGATTGTTGTTTATGCAGCCGTAGCCCACATCATGTTCTCTTTGCTCGCCACACACTGATGACATAAACGCACTTGGACGCGAAAGTGTCTTGAATGGCGTAGGGGGTTTATTTTTTTTACGCCTACGTCTATTTTAAAGGATTTCAATGCGTTAAGTTTTCATTATATAAGTTAAATTATTTTTCTGATTTTCGAATCCGTTTTCTATTTTCCTAAATAAACCAGGCTGTAAAAGCAGTTTCTAACCATATTAAGAGGGCTCAAAAATCATGTTTTCAATAAACGTATACATTTTTTTAACTTACAAACACTGTTAAAGCGTGACATTTTCATTGATATAAACATGTAATTCGCGTTGAAAAGTTTAACAATAAAAGAAATAGTGGTAATTTAGTGAAATCCACTTCAACCTCATGTAAGGTATCCTTTAAAAGCATGCCAGTGTTTTAATTACATACACGCAAACGCCGAAATTAATGAAAAATCACTAGCCTAGGTGTGGTACCTTTAATAAACAGCATTTTGTTGATCACAAGTTGCAGAATTCGTGTTGTTATTGATAACCAACCACTGCCTTTAAGTAATAAAAAAAATTGAGATTCACGAAGGCCGTTTGAGAATGCAGAATATTGAAGTAAAATTTCGCAGCAATACAGATTTATTTGATGATGAAACCGTGCTATTTTAAGGTGTTCGTACTCTCTCAAAACTGAAAACACAGTTAGATGTCAAAGAAATTCCTTTTAAAACATCAAAGGTTGGCCACGTAAAATAAATATAAAGTTCCATGCAGTTTATGCAAAATAATTTTCAGTCCATTTTTTAAGGCCAAGCTACTTTTATGGCAAGGGACTTAAACAAAGTGACTGTACAATAAATATATGTATCTTATATTTGGTAAACTATTTTTCATCTGTTTGTGTATGAAATATTTTCTGTGAGGTTCCTAAGATCATCACTAAATTAACTTAAATCAAAGCTTATAGCAGAACAATAGCACTCGAAAATTAATGCAGAAAAGACGAGGTGAGCAAAGTGAAATGTATACAGACCAAATAAATTATATACCCCTTATACCAAGCAATTTTTAATGGTAAATTGATTTTTTATCCAAACGTTTTTAACGCCCAGTGCAGTTTAACCCGAAAGTAGGATAAGGGATGTACTGTTTAGGCCAAAATTAAATTCAGTCAGGTTTTATATATTAAAGTATTTTAGGACTTCTAAAATGATTTAAGCCAAGTATCGTTAAGGTGAAATAGACTTTACTGCAATTGCGCTCTTCGTATTATCTAGGTTATTACGTTTCTAACGAGTCATCGTACGAAACTTAGTTATATCAATGACAGCTGTATTTTCCCCCAATGTTGGCAACAGATTCGAAAAATATTGTCGGGGTGTAAAACGTCATAAATCCTGGAATATGGGTAATGTCGCAGTCTTGTTTATTATAAATCAATAAAAAACCAGCAAAGTTTTGAAATACTTCTATTTTCTTTAGTTAACTTAGTAGTAGCTATTATGAATGCATTGGTGCTTGCTATCAGCAATAGTTATTAACAAACATGGTGACAAGAAATAAGCAGTGATAGAAGACCTGCGCATTCATACATTTCGGTTAACATGAAATCAGTTGCAGCAGGATGTAACATTTCGAGCTTTAAAATTTTCTGTGCAAATGTCTATTTAATAGAATATATATTTTTTTAATTTTCTATTTTTCTCCAGTAAGTGTACTGGGACCTTGCGAAGCGCGAAACATTCAGTTTTTTCTTTACCAAAATATTTCACACACGCCCCAAGATCCTCAGATAAGGCGTAGGATGAAATTAATACAGAGCATTTCACTCCAAATTATATAGTAACATTTCATTTTTTTGTGTTGAGATGCCTTTTTCCACGCCTTGAAAGAATTTACTTTCAGAAACTTCATTCACATGTCTTTAAGGATGTTCAGTTATATAAAATCATAAGAGTGTAGTGTCATGAAATAGTGTTAGTTTTTTAGACGGTACTTATGAGCACAGTTTCCTCTTACAAAAAAATAGCTCGCACAGTTTTCTCTTTACAGTGAGTCAAAGTTAAAATTTACATGTTATGCTGTTATGCAAATAGTGAAAACCAAATTATTTACAAAAATAAAATAATTCACAGTAAAAAAATGCCATGGGCTACGCAACGTAACATTTATAAACGCACAACGTAATATTTCTAATCTTAAAAAAATATATGGGAAAAGTAGGGTCCTAAAGGGAATATTGCAAATTCAGAAATTTTCTAAAATACAAAAACAAAAATACTGAGGAATTTTATAACCTTAAGTTACGTAACCTGTGGTATTGTATTTCAGTGTGAAATTATTTTGTTTAAGTTAGTCAATGATTTTCACAATTTGCATGGCAGCGTAACACGCAAATTTTGACTTTAACTCACCGTTATGAGAAAACTATGAGAACTAAAATTGTTTCGTAAGAGTAAACTTTAAACACAAGTATCGTCTACAAAACTAATATTATTTCTTACAAAATATAAAAATTTAATGTTAAACGCCCTTGAATACCCTTAAAGCGTACCTATAGAAATTTTTGACAAACACACACTTTCATACGTACGTGTGTATGTGCGTTTAAAAGTTAACTTATGATTAGAGATTGTGAAATTTCGCGAATTCAATTACCTGCATGTTAGAATCAAATATCCTATGCATACTCAAGTCCCGACCATTTGTCCACCAGCTGCTACTCAGTAGAACAGCAGACAATGAACGAATAGACAGGGCTTGAATATGCATAGGATATTTGATTCTAACATGCAAGTAATAGGATTCGCGAAATTTCACCATCTTTACTCATGATGCACCTTAAGTTCTTTGG
This sequence comes from Medauroidea extradentata, assembly GCA_003012365.1. Lineage (NCBI taxonomy): Eukaryota > Metazoa > Arthropoda > Insecta > Phasmatodea > Phasmatidae > Medauroidea > Medauroidea extradentata. The sequence continues at coordinate 129,195 of PNEQ01098528.1, forward strand.
CCGTATTTCATTCATAATCACCTAAGAGATTTACATTAAAAGTATTTATTTACTTTTCACTAAAACGCGTTCCAAATTTACATTCAGTGTTGTACTGTGGCAGGCCATTTGTCCGGAAATACGAACTCGAGTAGAATGTTTTAAATGTATAAGCGAAATAGTTTCGTCTTCGGTTCCAGAATCAGTAACTCCTACAGTACGAACTAGTAACGTGAAGGTAAGGCGAACGTTACATTAAGACGTTCCTACGTTCTTCTGCTTTGTCCTCCAAAACGACAACACGAGAAACAAGTGTCGCACCGATATAATAAACTATTTAATCGGGATTCAGTTTATCGATTTACAGACGAACCCAGATCTATTAATCAGGACACATTCCAAGCGACTGACAAGTATTTCTTGATGGAACTGCAGGACATCATAACTGGAATGAAAAATAAATCAACACGGCGCGTCTCGCTTCAAGTAAAGGTAACCACGTGTGATAGAATGTCAGGTAGAAAGTAAGGCGGGCGGATCTGCCCAAGATACACGCACGTCAACAAGATGACACGAGCAATGTGTGAGATAAGATAAAATGATTCTGAAGCAGCGACGGAACTCAAGTACAGAGAAGACGAAGGTCTCTGAGAACAACCGTGTGGCAACATGCACGGAGATTATCGTACGAGATATTTGGTACAGTCACGATGGGAATCAATCTTCGAGCGTTGTTGTGCGAGGCAAGTCTGGCCACCAGGCAACTGTGGGTACATATCTACGGGTTTTAGAAACGTGTGACCTAATTTTTCCTGGAAATTGCTAACGTGAATTTGATGTGTAACACACGTGTGAAGGACTGTAAAAATCCTTAAAAGTGATGTGAACGCTTAAAATAATATTTTTTTGGGATATTTTGCAAAGTACTTGCGTTAGAGGCAGAGAACAGGTAAGGTAAGGTAAGTGGCTTTACGACTCGTCGTCAGCGAGGTCACTAGAAACAGTGACACACAACTTGGTACAATGACACGAGCTGGGAGAGGAGTCGGCCACGGCCTTTGTTAAGGAACGATCCAAGCGTTCGCCTGGAGCGATTCCGCGAAACCATGGGAATCCGATATCAGGATGCCCGGAGCCAGGGATCGGATCCGGGTCTTTCCGTGATGTGACTCCAACGCGTTACTGTTGCGCCACCTCACCCAGTAGAAAGCGAACCGTAAACTGTGATAAAATAATTGTATAGTGCGTCGTACATACCCCTAGCGTGTAAAATATATTGGTTTGTACTCTGTTGTTGCATACAATACGGTTACTCAGACTGAAAGGTGATGAGTGATACCTTAATTAGTGTGTCATACTGCAGTTGGACAAAAATGCAGTCTTGTTGCAACTCTACAGGATTGCCTTAAAGTTTAGCATCATAAAAAGAAAAACTTGTGTGTGTGAAGTAAATCATAGAATGTGCTCAATATGTTTGCCTTAAACATGAAAACATAGTTGCAGGCGATCGTGCATGTGCCGTAGAGTAGGATAATCTCCGACACGCTCTTCAGTAGTCATCATGATTCACCTGCAACATGAAGAACACAACTGCCTATGATGCGGGACTTTTGGGCCAGCCTGTATAGGTCCATAGATTTCATGTAAAACGCACCCAAAGGTCACAGCTGTAGCTACGATGTCCTGCTGGGTAGGCAACTCTTCCTGCATCAGGATGTAAAAACACGTAATTCTCCAACTGCAGTCCTCGCATTTAAAAATTAATCGTTGATATTAGCCTATATTCTTTCCTCGTCAGGATTACCGTGGTACAGTTTGGTCACACTTATCTAAAACATTTTGTATACCTATTACATTTTATTCGTATATTGGTCAGAGCGTAGGCAAGGAACCAAAACGTTGAAATCCATCATATCACACTTACCACAAGAGAAGCGAGTGTACATGCAGTTATTACTGACGATAATATGTGTCAATGCAAATAATACATGTGAACAAGACTAAATGAAAATAGAAATACGTAACTGTGCACTGAGAAAAAACTATTATAAAATGAAACAAAATTTGTTTGATACAAACAAATGGTATATTTGAATACGTGCGAGCAAATGTGTCGTTTGTCTCAACCATATCATTAGTTTGAAATATTTTCGGTAGTGTCTACCACACACGTTACCCCCAGACCATCACGACTTACAAATAATTAAATGAATTTTTACATTCACAAACCTGTGACATGTAAGTACGATAAACTCGTGATCCTGATAATCTGGCTGACTCTCGCTGTTTTCTTCTCCGTAGCTTTTACAAAATTGTACACAGAATATGTGGAAAAATATAGATAGCATTAACTGGAAACTATAGTTAGACTCGTGTGTATTCGGCAAAATGTTTTTAACCGTTATAGTATATTCAGTCATTTAACCTAACATAACACAACAATCAATACTCTACAAATGTATTATATGCCTATACTAAAAAAAAAACAATGAGACAACTTTTCTAAACCACCGTGTGTGTAAATACGAACACGTGCATAACAAATAACTGCCCTTACGAGAATGACTTCCTGATCGTACATATTTTGTCGCTTCCAACTCCAAATCGTTTCTTTGTTTTAATATCTACCATTTCAACGTTACGATTGTTAGTTTAACAGTGATTTATTTGTTATACGACAAAATTAATGTCAATCTCATTTATTCGTTTGTCGGAACAATCCATTTTTCTCAAAGTGGTATTCCTCGCAACGTAACTGTGTGTTGCCAGAATATACTGACAAAGTTCTAGTAACTTAATACCAAATTGAAATTAATAATTCAGTGCATCCTTATTCCTAAAACATAAATATGGGGAAGAAAAACTGTACGAAATACAAATGTTACTATTTCTGCAGTTAGGTTTTGTTGTCATAAATAATGTTTTTACACTTAGGTGTATAATTTGGTAGTTTTAATGTACTACGTTTTATTCGACTAAACCTGGTTAATATACACAAATAATTTTTGAAACGTAATCTGAAACAATAAACATACTATTATTGCAAGATTAATATATTTAAGCTGCTAAGTGGAACGCTACACCAAAAAATTTACTAGCGGCATTCAACCAAATATAGGACCCTTCTGTAAATTTATTCCCGGCGGTTTTCCAACCCACTCCGCCCAGTAAGCGTTTGGATGCCTTAAATCACTCGGTTTTCCAGCAGTCGGCCTTTTTTACTGCGGTAAAAGTTAATACTGGCGTACCTCCAGCTTCCAAACGTGAATATTTACAGGACGTATGTATAAATAGGTCTACCAAACATCCACGGACTAGTTTCCAGAAAAAACGCGAGAAAAAGACGATAAACAAAAAAAGTCTCAGAACTCCGAAAAATTTGACCTAAAATTAAACCTATACTTAAAAATATGTTGACAAATACATGTTGTGAATTTTAGTTCACACGCAATATAAGAATTCACCATGCAAATTACAAGTGGCGGCTGTCAAACAATTGCAGTGACTTTTAAATTATCCAAAACTATTTTTCACTAATTACACTGAATAATACTGGTAGCATTTACTGTTACTCCTGGAGCTTATACAACACGGTTTTAAAACTGAGATTAACTACTAAAAGAGAAGTTCAACTTTCTCGCACAAAGGCGTGTTTCCAAATAATACGCAATGAATCTTCACTATCGTTGGCTGATACAAATTGATCCGCGGGTAAAGTGAGATAGAATATTCTGTTCCCACCTCGTTACAAGTGGCTTAGTTGTAAAACACTGGAATTAAAGATTGACCCTTACACTTAAGCTCTATGCAAATATAGTTGAAAGTGTGATTCGTCAAAATAATGAACTTTACATATCCTTTACAGAAGCTAGCAACCTAACGGGATTACGAAAATAACATAAGTTTTAACCATTTACGACTATATGGTTATAATCCTTTAAAATAAGAACTTGAAATTTGTCTTGAACTATATATAATTTCTTAAAAGCTATTAGTTTTTTAACGTAACCTCAAAACATCCAACAGCCATTTGATAACGAATTTTCTACCAAAATACCACGGAGCAAAGCTAGCTTTAAATGTTGTATATTATGCCTTCACGGAAAACATACATGAAAACTACAGTTTACACTTATTGAAAACAGACTGTTAAGTTACCATTGACCGGATACTTAACTACTTAATCTCGAAAATGTAAACATTCCGCTGTTTAATTGTGTCGGACAGCAGATTTTAAAATAAGTATTTGCTTAGGAATACATTTTTGTCACGTTGTTTTGATCGTATACTTATTAAATAAAGCAGTAAACTACGATGGTTTCAATGCCTTTATAAAATAAACTATACATTACAGTTACTCGACTATGTTTTCACACAGTAAGAAATAAATCAAACTTATAAAAATAATCAGTAGTTCACAAATTCTTTAACTTGTTACCGTTTTCAACTGAGCGCTTCAAATAACATATTTGACTACAAACAGGTACTGAAAGTCAGGGTCTCAGAGACCGCGTGCCACATACGTGAAATTTTTTTCGAAAATGAGCAGACATTAGTAATTACGATCCTCAGCCTAAACTATGTCATAATAACAGGTAATAGGACTGTAACACTAATTACCGAAAATTGAATGAAAGCCACTAGTAAAAAAAAACGGGACGAGCGTTTTTTCGGAGAAAAACATCCTTCCTTATACGGTGCCAGCCTTGTGAAGCCATCAAACACATAGGCATGACGTGCATTCGTTATTACACGTGACAAAGCTACCACACCACGTGTTGTGAATTTCCTTAGCGCAATGCTCTGCGACCGCACTGCAAGATCCGTATTAAAATGCGTCTATTCATTTCGACTTGACAAAACTCATTCTCCAACAATGACTGCATCTAATAATATATTAATGCAATAAACCAATCAAATAGAACCATATGCGTTATGTCAGTGCACCAATAATAATAAATGTACTTGAAGTAGCAGAGGGAATAGCAAATATTATGTCTAATGAACTGTACATTAACTATAATTTCATAAATCATGTTTCCTCAGTTTAAGATTTTTAATTTATTATATATTTTCAATATAATTTATCTGCAAACCTTAGAGTCATAACTGAAGTTAACTTTAATAATTAGTTTGAGGAAAAAATTTACTGGAACGAAACAGTATATAATTAATTCGGTTTAAATTGTACGTCATAGACACCTTACATTGTTTTTATGACTACTTGATAACTTAAATTATAAATTTAATAATTTTTTGAGTTCGAAACTTTATGAATTCTTTATTGTAACTTTCTCTGTGACACTTCTCTCAAGTCTAACAGAGGATTATTTTTCTTTGATACTACGTGAGAAACGAACGGCTCACTTCATGATTTTTAAATCAGCGTTCCCTGCAGTTAGGTAGGGGCCTACAGATAAAATATTATAATAAAGAGTTGGCCTAGCTGTATAAACAAACTTTGAAACGATTATGGTAAGAACGGATTATTTGACAAACGTCAATGTTTATCAATCATACTATTTATCATTGACCAACTGAAATCTATAGATTTCTTACCCTTAAGAACCCCATTTTACTCGATTTTTGACAACAAGCAGAATTTTAATACTGAAATTAAAAGTATGAAATTTAATGTGGTTATTTACTTTATATTGTCCAGCAGCCACGTTCCTTGTTATTTTTATAATTTAGAGAGAATTATTACAAATAATAACGCACATAAGTTACAATTAATTCCTGATGTTTTTCGCTCTAGAACTATCACAAATTAGTGTAATGTAAAATTTTATTTTACAAATATCTTTTCATACTACAGTATATTTTTCTTTACATCCATGGCATATTTTCAATTGAGTATTGTAGTAATTCACCAATAAAGTATTTAGTTAATGTCACTAATTTTAAAATCTAACGAACAATTTCGTTACTAGTGTTGGCCTTCATATTTAAGTGGATATAAATTAAAATATTTGTTTAACAATGCGTGCAACAACTCATTTCTAAAAGTAAATTGTTAAATTATGCTCAGCAAATTTGGTCTTAAGGTGGCATATTTATGCTTTAAGCATTCAGTTTGAATGGGTTTGGTGCATGTTGTGTATTTTATTGATAAAGTTGTGATAGTGATACATGTAATTTATCAACATATAAAAAGTTGCATAACTTTTTAAAAAAGTTTTGAATACTTTTTTTATTCAATTTCCTTGTTCATATTTCTTTACGACACTATAAAACGGAAATTGTTCAAGCTAATCTGGTTCCTTCTTATGTTAAATAATAAGCTGGATACTGGAAACGTTTTGAGGCAAACGGAATCATAATTTAAATTATTTTCTTGTAAAATAACTGGACAAAAATTTTGTAACAAAAATGAGACATTTCATAACTAATCATGGTTTTACTCAAGGCAATTACTGATACGTCTACTTAGTAATATAACTACCTCAGTACATTAAGCAAATCATCTATAGGGGATTCGGAATAAAGTGAGAACTCAAAAAAGCCCTGATTAATTTCTATTTTCTGCCTGTTTGTATCTTTCCGCCGAATGTTTCCATAGATATTGCAACGTGTTTTTATTTACATAGGCTTGTACTATGTTTACATCTATATCAGGCTACAATGATTCGATAAAAATGTTATATACAATAATTACTCATTAAATGCACAAGGACTGAATATATGCTATAATAAATAGTAATCTTAGTTTTAAATGCCTGCGAGTTAAGGTCTTGTAATACTGGTTTGTCCATCGACTCTAACTTACACTAACTTTCAGTTCTACTGCCGTGAGCAAAGACGACGCAGTTAACATAAGCAATAAATAACGTATTTTCTAAATGTGTGAAACAAAAAATATGTTCTGGTTCAACTCGCTTTCAAGTAAGCGAAGCGGTGAAAACCTAACTCTGATGCCACCTGTCGGTGTCGAACTGTCTGAGGCGCGGAGCAAGCGGCCACGTGCAACGGCCAGGCAGCGTCGCATTCTGCTGGCGCTAATTGAGTTAAATTATACAGTCAGTAGAAATGTCAATACGATCATAAATAAATATTTAAAAGTGTATTAAATACAGAGAAGTGTATTTCATCTGATGTTCTTCCACTAATGTTGTATTCAAACAGGAATGTACACGGAACTACATGTGATGATTCTCTACCAACCATACAGGCAATAATGTAACTCTTACAAATGTTGGTTTATATGTAGTAACAGCTAGTGATTTTTTCAAAGGTTAAATCTTTAGTGCTCACTCTATCCCGAGTGAACTATATTTTAATTATCTCTCACTAGTTATGGTGTTACTTAAACATCTGTTTTGAAGTGAGCATTCTGGAAGTGTACGTCAAATTCTAAAATCGTTACAAATGCCGCACGAATGTAGTTGCAGCTACTAACTTTGTTGTAAGGAAACGTAACTTGAAGTAGTTAATTGCAGTGCTTCTCTAACAGGAACAATCTGCAGTTTAATTTTTTTTGTGTGCTAATTTCTTTAAGTAATTCAAATTTACTGGAAGCGAGGAGAGCTGGATATTATACATAAACACAGTTGGTAAATAGACAATTCGACAGATGGCCAGAAAAACAGTTCCAGCCCAATTGCCAATGATATTTTAAAAAATTAATTGTTGCTATAACAATATTTCATGCTCCTGATCGTTCAAACTATTACAGATAATCCTTCACGCTACACAACAGGACAACACTATGACTTAAAGGAACTGCAACACTATACGAATGACCAACTGAAGTGATTTTTTAAATACATGCCATTGTTAGGAAATGTTGCTGATTCGCAGACATCTCAAAGTAACATACAATTACTAATAACGATAAAATAACCAACGAAAAACGAATAAACAAACCAAAGAAGCCAGAATCGGCTTACTGCAATAAACATACAAATAATTCTGGAATAGGAACAGAGATATTTCTCACTATTTAATTTTTTTTTGGGTCGCGGTGGCCGAATGGTCAGAAAAAAACCCCTTCATTATAAGCTTTCATTTGAATCACCAATATTCCACCGCATACTCTCTGTGTCCATCTGACAGCCGGTAAACGCTTTTTAATATCTTAAAGGCATTGCCTACCTCGGAGTACCTGGCGCGAGCAAAGATAGGGTTGTACATGTGAAATTATATTCGGTGGTGCACAGTAGCTATGTAATATAATAATTGCCACCACTCATACTCTGCTAATCTCTGTGTTGCCAACCATTCGCTCTCACAAAGGCGATCCGGGTTCGATTCCCCGATTTTCGCACGTGGAAATCGTGCTGGACGATGCCGTAGCGGGTTTTCACAGGGATCTCCCGTTTCCCCCACCCTTTCATTCCGGCGCTGCTCCATACTCACCTCAAGTCACACCTAACCAGCGCCAAAGTCCGCGATGTTGGGGATGACCAAAATCTCTCACTCCGTTTTTGTTGCTCATTTCCTCGTGATTGGTCATTTTATGTGACGGTGGGCGGTCTGCGAATCAGCAACATTCTTTCTCAGTGGCTTGTATCCAAAAAATCACTTCAGTTGATCATACATCCCCATTGCAAAAATAATTCTAAGACCACATGATACTAAGGAAGAACCACTACAAAATACCAACTTGCCTGCTTGCCAGCACCATCCCGCAGAGGTGCGGTGATGATGGGACCAATAATTTTCGCGCCGCTCATGTGAACGGATATTTATGTGGCTGGGAAACAAACAAGTCGTGTTGGCACACTGGATAGGTGATCCATCATCCTGGCGAGCCGAGCTGCCGGAAAGGCGGGTTTCTGCACGCCAACTTGAGGTTGTTTACGAGCTGCTCAATACCGTGACTTTCGTAACGTATCGCTTCGATTTTAGAGCATTTTCAAACATCGCATTTCTATAATTTCAGCAGTTATTGGAAACAAGATTTTATATATTTGCAATTAAATATTATTTTTTTTATCTAAAGTGTTTTAGCTCAGTTGTATTAAAAATTAGCTAAGTCAGTATAATAGTAATGCAAATAATTTTATTGGTAAAATATAAAACTTTCTTTAATTGGATTGGAGTATATTTAACTCCGAATTTGCGAAATACGTAAATATATTCACGAAATGTTTTCGAACAAAACCAACATTCATGATAAAGTGAGCGCTTGAACACATTTCTTCAAAAGTTTTTTTCAGCTAATGAGTCTCTTCCCGATGTATGTAAGTGTAACCAAAATTTTTACTTAATATTTATCACACGATGCTTATAATTACGTGCAACGGAAATTAAATAATTGCCTAAATTAAGCAAAGGGAAGTGTGTTCAAGTGCTCACTTTACCGTGATTAAACTGAATAACATGTATCTGTAACTTGTTAGGAATCAACGCTATTTTTCTTTAAACGAATTTAAATTATGATTCACTAAAAGTCAGTTCAATAATGCTGATATAAAACGCAAGTTTTGAAAAGGAAAAAAATTAGCATACTTTTCGAAGGGTTGACAGACTCACGAGATCACCTCTCTGTATGTGCTTGTTTGTGTGTGCGTTTGTGTGTGTCTGCATGTAAGTCTTTATGTTTGGTCCGTGTGCGTGACATTCCTGTAAATATAATTGAACGCATTTACTGAATTTCCTAAAATTTATTACACGTGTATATTACTTAGTGAGGTAAATATCTGTAATATATTTTGTTCATGTGGTGTTCACGTTTTAAAATAATGGCGTTCTTTTGAAAAAATTTCCGCTCGTATAAGATTTATGGGGAGCATTTTTGAGAATTTCTTCTAACTCGGTACACATAGGCCCTGTGTATTAGTAAGTTAATTTAAATATAACTCACTTATTAAACTTTAAAGAAAGATGGGTAGAGTATTTACGTATTTTGTTTATACCGTGTTAATTTTTTCTAATAGCAGCCATTTGAACATGTTTTGATCAATCGATATGTCTGAGGAACAGTTCGTCAGAATTTCGTAAACTCTAGACTGGTATTTAGTAAGGTCAGTTGATTTGAAAGTAACTTGTTAATGCTGTAACGACGTTTTTAAAATTGTAACATAACATCTATGTGTTACAGGTTATTGTTAAAGATATTTTATTGTCTTTACTTTCTGAAAAAGACACGTCAACATTCAAGTTGAACTGTTCTATGGAATTATATATGTTAAATTTTTTATTTACATCTTCATGGTTTATGCTATGGTCAGAATAGTAGTAAGTATTTTTAATATTATTATGATTATGTAA